>OX402045.1:19474892-19614892 GCA_947859365.1 Archips crataeganus | reverse complement strand
ACAAGTGGTAGGTACCTCCTTCTTTCTGTTAAAAGGTTGCCTGGAAGAGATCGCTCTTAAGCGATAAGGCCGCCTATTGCTTACCTTGTAACTTTCTCTCTGTGTATCTGTTTTCTGTATTGCTTTCCATTTCTTGTGTACGATAGAGTCATTGTATTGTATTGTATTGTACATTTTTAGATACTTAGGTCAGTAGGTATGGGCAAGTCTGTAACAATAAGACATACAAAGATTTGTTCTTAGGAAACAAGACAAGAAAAACTGCATTATATATACATAATGCAAAAAAATGGGTCTTGGGTGTTTAATATGTATTTAAGTATGTATCTATCTATATAAGTATGTTTATCCGTTGCCTAGTACCCATAACACAAGCTTTACCTAGCTTACTTTGGGACTAGGTCAATTGGTGTGAATTGTCCCGTGATATTTATTTATTTTATTTTATATATACTAGCTGTTGCCTGTGACGCAGTCTGTACAGAATTCATTTATCGCTATCCCGCGGGAACCATGCAATTTTCTGGGATAAAATCTATCCTATGTCCTTTCTAGGGTCTCAAACAATCTTCATACAAAAGTTCATCTAAATCAGTTCAGCGGTTTAAACGTGAAGAGGTAAAAGTCGGACAGAGTTGCTTTCACATTATTATATTAAGTAAGGACCATTATGACTCTATCATATTTTTTTTAACATTTCTTCTTACCTGAATCTTTCTTCCTTAAGAATCTGGGTACTCGAAATCAAGGTTTTTGTCTAATTAAGTAAGAAACTTTTTCGGGCTTTAATTTAAAACTAACAAAAAGCTTGTTTTACTCGGGTTCCTGTAAAATTAAAAGTACTGGATTCTGGATCACTAAGGCACTTAACAAATCGTGTTGTTTGGCATAATTTTATATTTTTTTTAGTTTGTTTGCTCATATAATAGATTTCTACATTAATTGCACACTTTTTTCACATTTGCACATTTTTTTTCTTCATATAATAGATTTCTACATTATTTTAATTGTAGAAATCTTAACATTCTTATTTATTACGTATATAACCTATACAAGGGTTTCTTCGACCTAGATAACCATATATATTTAGCTTAGCTCCAGACAATTAAAACGAAAAAAAAAATGTTTTCGATTTATTTAAGTCAAGGGTGCGGTGAAAACACCTCCTGTAATAGTCGACCTGGAATAAATGACTATAATGACACCTGATAATGATAATTCAAACTCTCATGTGATTGTCATATGGGTTTAAATTAGTATTGTCGTTTATACATATGGGGTGAAGAAATGTAGACAAAAAACAGATGCACCAAAGGTGATCGACAAATCACCAAGGAGCGCGTACATAGACGGCTAATAAATGCCGCTGCGCAGAGCCGGATAATCGACGGTTTATTGCCGCCCATGTGCGCTTCGGCCTGGTTCTGAGAAGCCCGAACACTCCCTTACGACTGTCGTAAAAGCTGTGGTAACATGTGCAATGGCTGCGTTCGCGCCGGCCGTTCGACTGCACTGCTAGACTGCCGCCGACTTTGGCTCTTCGTTTCTTACATAGGTACCTACTAACTAGTTGTGAAGCCGAGATCGGGTAAGATCTGGCTTATGTGCTAGAAACCCAAGGACAAACCAAAAAACAAAAAAGTGCAGTCCACTAAGTACAAGGAGATCGATACGGTCAAAGTTATAGATATTTAAACACGACCTTAATTTTAAGTCAATACATCTAATATATGAAAAATCTCGTGTCACGATGTTTGTTATCGAACTCCTCCGAAACGGCTAGACCGATTTTTCTCAAATTTTTTTCTCTGTATTCGGTGGGCCTGAGAAAAGGTCGTAGCCTTTTTTTAAACCCCTATTCTTCGCAGACGAAGTCGCGGGCAACTGCTAGTATTTTTATAACTATGGCCGTATCGTTTTCTATGTAATTTGAGTGTACCTTCCTACATTATTTCAGTATGGTTCAATGACCTGTTGATGCATAAATGTAACGTGAATTGTGATTTCACACTTCAAACAACACAAATAGATAAGTATATTTCATACTAGATGCACAGAAAAAACCCCAGAAAAAAGACTAATGCTGGGAATCGAACCCGGTCCTCAGCATTCCGTGGCGCGTGCCATACTATTATACTACACCACCACTGGTCTAGAGTTTAGACACGAATTTTTCGATTTCAATCTGTTAAATAATCACCTTGCAGTGATACAGCGCGCATCTATGTTATACCCTCATCGAGAGACCTCATCGGGTGAGCGGGTAGTTCCGAAGGAGTGTTGAAGTCTCTCGATGAGGGTATAACATAGATGCGCGCTGTATCACTGCATAAGGTGATTATTTAACAGATTGAAATGTACGATGTATGGGAAAAATTCGTGTCTAAACTCTAGACCAGTGGTGGTGTAGTGGTATGGCACGCGGCACGGAATGCTGAGGACCTGGGTTCGATTCCCAGCATTGGTCTTTTTTCTGGGGTTTTTTCTGTGCATCTATATTGCAGTTTGTTTTTAGTAAGAAATATATGGTTTCACGGGATGAAACCCTTGTTAAAAAGATAGGTATAGGTAACGCCATCAGAGTTGCGGTCACGCACACAGCAACACGTCATGTAATGACAGCGGGATTTTGACATTTATTCGTACCGATAGCAAGTTCAACAGACTCAACATAAAATTACAAGATTGACTAAAAATTTCTTCAACCTTTTTCTTTAAGAATAATTTAGAAAAATACATCTTGTTGAAACAAAATAGAAAATAAAATATTTTGATCTATTTTATATAAATCAGATACCTAAGCATAGTTTTCGCTATTTATTAAATACCGATTTTTTTCTTGCGAGTATTTCTTATCAGTTTCAAATTGTTTTATTTCAAAAATAGGTTATATGAAAAAAGAAAATTATAATATGCATAGTGTTGCAAAAGTATTTCATCATAAGATCATATAACTCACATTTTCATTCATCAGTCATTTCATTCATTCACTATCTTTTTTGCAATCAGTACTTTATGTTTTTTATTTTTGTAATGTCACTGTACTGTTTTTGGTGATCAATAAAGAATATTTGTATTGTGTTGTATTGTAGCTGTGTGTGTAATCATTCGCCTCAAGTCTAGTGGCGTTACCTTTACCTGTCCTTACTTATTTATTCAAAAATCTATACCAGTTTTCACCTCATTAGTTTAGGTATCAATCATAATATTGATTATACTAGCTTTTGCCCGCGACTTCGTCCGCGTAGAATTCCTATTTGTGGTAAAGCTTCTTCATCTCTTTCATTGTATAAAACAAACATCCGGCAACGGCAACATCCATCATTATTATCATTTCATCATCATCAGTATCAGTTAGTGAATACTAGGGGCGTTCAATAAAAAGTGAGAATGAGTATGTTATAAACAACTTTTACTAAATATCATTTTATTTTTCGACATAGTCACCTTTTAGCATAATACACTTAGTATATCTTTTTTCTAAACTTAAAATTCCATTTTTAAAAAAGGTCTCATCTTGAGTACTTAAAAAATCTTGTACTGCAGCGACTACCGCGTCGTCGTCTTCAAATTTCTGGCCTCTCAGGTATTGTTTCAATCTCGGAAATAGGTAGAAATCACTGGGAGCGAGATCTGGTGAATACGGAGGATGCTTAAGGATATCGAACCCAGCATCACGAATTGCAGCCATTGCAACGGCGGACTTGTGTGCCGGGGCATTGTCCACCAGGAACAGCACAACTTTCGAGAGTTTACCTCGCCGTTTTTCGCGGATCTCATTGCGCAATGTTGCTATTTGTTTGGCGTATAAAGTGCCCGTAATAGTGGCTCCATGCTCGAGATACTCAATCATTAATACCCCTTTACCATCCCAAAAAACAGAGCCCATGACCTTACCGGCAGATGGGCTCACCTTGAATTTCTTCGTAGTTGGAGATGATGGCCTTTTCCATGTCATAGACTGCAGTTTCGTTTCAGGGTCGTAATGATGGAGCCATGTTTCGTCCATTGTTATAAATCGCGCCAAAAAAAGTTCCCGGTCTTGCTGCATCAGGTTCAAAGCTTCTTGACAAATCTCTAGTCTAGTTTGTTTTTGCGTGTCAGTAAGCATTCTTGGTACCCAACGCGCAGATACCTTTTTCATACCCAAGCGTTCATGTAAAATATTATGCACGCTCCCCATTGAAATCTTTACATTTTCAGCAATAAAACGAACTGTGACACGACGATCCGCCAAAACTGAGTTTTCGACTTTTTCACAATTTCTTCAGTTACTGCTGTAGTAGGGCGTCCGGAGCGGGGGTCGTCCATTGTCGATGTTCTTCCACGTCTAAATTCGGCGCACCAACGTGCGACTGTCGAATACGGAGGAGCATTAGACCCTAAAGTGTCCCGCAAATCCAAATTGACTTGGTCCGTAGAAAAATTTTTCAAATACAAGTATTTGATAACGGCGCGCACTTCAATTTTCTCCATTTTCGCTAACGTACTCAATAGCATTGCAAAGAAATTACCGTATATTTTTTTAAACAAAAGACAGTTAGTTTTTTTTTTTCATAGCAATCAGCTAGATAGATTAGCTTTACCGGTCAGTATTTAATTTCGTAATATTAAAAGAGTTTGCATCTCATTCTCACTTTATATTGAACGCCCCTCGTATTATAAATCCCGTTTATTCTCTATCCCGTGGGAATTTCAACAAATTTGTCCTTATTCTATGCAAATTTTCACTTATTTTTTTCCCGTGGGAATTTTGCTTTTTTACGGAGAAAAGTAGTCTATGTAAATAATGGTTGGTGTAGCTTCCTATTGGTGAAAGAAATTTTCAAATCAGCCCTCAAGTGATATTCACTTCTTTCTATCCCACGGGAATTTTGCATTTTACCGAATAAATAGTAGGTAGCCTAGCCTATACCAATAAAGGATAGTTTAGCTTTCTATTGGTCATTTTTTTTTAAACTCAGCCCTGAATTTATTTTTACTATTTTCTATACCGCGGGAATTTTGCATTTATTCGGAAAATAGCATCATGTTAATCAAGGACAGTATCTTTTCTATTAATGAAAGACATTTTAAAATGAGCTCCGAAGTTGAATTTTTTTTTTCTATCCCTTGGGAATATGTCAATAAAGGATAGTGTAACTTTTTACTGGTAAAAGATTTTTTTTAATCGGCTCGGAAGTTTCAGAGATTATCTATCCCACAGTAATTTCCAAAAATCCTGCAATAAGTTTTTTTGCTGTTATGTATGACCATTTACGTTTATACTGAATTTGAAAAGTTTAGTAATTGTAGTTACGGAGATAGGATCCAGTTGATTTGAGTATATAAATCCTGATTTATCCTTATCCCGTGGGAATTTTCAAAATTATTGAAATTAGCTTTATACCTATTCTAATAGTCTACTTGCATGCCCAATTTTAACAGTTTAGTAACCTTCGTTATGGGGATAGGGTCACTCTTGATTGACGAAATATATATATCCCGTATATTCCTTATCCCGTGGGAGTTCCGGAAAATTCTTTCTTATCGGATGCCTACTTCATACAAAGAACACATCCTCCAAGTTTCAGGTCTCTACATACAGCGGTTTAGGCCGTGCGTTAATCCGCCAGTCAGTCATTTAGGACTTCAGGACAAAGCATTTTATATGTACTTGCATTGCACCAAGCTTTTAAGCGAGTTCAACAATGAAGTTTGAATACTGAATTCGTTTTTATTCGAAAAAGGTTGAACTCACATAAAAGCTTCATCATCATCATCATCATGTCAGCCGTAGGACGTCCACTGCTGCTGGACTTAGGCCTCCCTCATTGACGCCCAATCATTACGGTTGGAAGCGACTTGCTTCCACCCTGAACCTGGGGCCTTCACCAAAACGTCCGTCCATCTCGTTGGTGGACGTCCCACGCTGCGCTTGTAAAAGCAAAAGCTTGGTGAAATGCAAATACTTAAACATATAATTAGTTATTATCAGAGATCAGATCAGGAAGTGGTTGACAAACGTAGACAAATGGTTTGCAAAATTTGAAGTTTCGTTTCGTTTACATTGTGTCAAAATAAAAAGTAATTTAAATCAAAAGCACTAAGGAGTATTGATATCAACTTCGAAGCAAATCACCCCCAAAATAACTTTCTACTCCTTTTTAACCCCGTCAAGGGATGAATTTCAATAAAATACGAAACACGTCTTCCATCAATTCTGTTATAGAATGTTTATGCAAAATTTGAAGTAGATTGGACCAAGGAATCACGTTGTCTCATACAAACTTTGCCCCCCTTTTTTACCCCCTTAGGAGTAGAACTACGAAAAATCCTTTCTTATCGGATGCCTATCATCGTCATACAAAGAACACACCCTCCAAGTTTCAGGTCTCTACGATCAGCGGTTTAGGCTGTGCGTTTATCCGTCAGTCAGTCAGGACAAAGGATTTTATATGTATAGATAGATTACCTTACCTACACTAAGTTAACTATGCATTCGTTTGAGAAATTAGCAGACTAAGTATTTTCCAGTAGACTGGCAGGGTTTAAGTCATTTAGCCAATTGCTTTAACCAATACACCAATTGAATAATTAGGGAACCGTCACCGTAAAGATTTACCTTACGATACCAGGTTACGGAATTCTATCCTAGGTACACGCTTTTCCCAAACAACAGTATAATGTGATGTACGTTGTACGTTGTATTTTCCTGCATAGGTACTGCTGATTAATGAAGTTTCACAAAAATATAAAGTTTTAGTGAGACAAGAGCGTGGTGTGATGTATTTCAGTTTACGTGAAGTAATGGCGTGCTCGGCGCTCACGCACGCCGCGGCAGGCAGGGCGCGCAGGAGCGTAGTAGGTATGATCTGTTTACACGAACGCCCGTTTGTTCCAAGCGTTTGATCTTTATAAATGCAATAGGTATTTCCAGAACATCGTCGACAGCGAGGAACTGTAACGCACGTTTGCTTTAATAAAAAAAATCAAGAATGATTTTAAGAAAGACAACCTTGATGTTCTGTTTATTCGTCCATAGGTGCTCCGTTTATGAGCATTTTTGATTAGACATCTGACGTATGTTTAAAAATTCAACATTAGGATTCAGCAACGATTCATCACTACTCGGTTCCAAATAGTTGTAGGAATCTAAGATAGGATTAAAGTCACGCTAAAATTGCTAGATAATTGGTTGGTAGGTACGGTCGGCCTCAGAAGTCGCTGAACACTTCAGTACAGTCAAGTGCAAAAATATGGGTGCATACAACTTGTTCATAAATATGTCCCATAGCTCTTTATGTCGTCGAATTTAGATATTGGTACATAATTATGAGAGGATTAAATCGATACACATATTTTTGCACTTGTCCGTAAGTGCTTTGTCACTTTCACTAACATCAAGTTTTTAGAGTTCTGGAGCCAAAATGGCAAATCGGAACCCTTATAGTTTCGTCATGTCTGTCTGTCCGTCCGTCCGCCCGTCCGTCCATCTTTCTGTCTGTCTGTCCGTCCGCGGCTTAGCGCAGTGGCTATTTAGTGCTAGAAAGCTGCAATTTTGCATGGATATGTAATATAGCAATTACCCCGACAAAGTGATAAAATAAAATGGTTTTTTTTTATGTTATAAAATGTAAAAAAAAATTTTAAGGTTTTTCCATAGACGTAAAGTGGGGATGATTTTTTTTCTCGTCTAACTTTATAGTGTGGGGTATCGTTGGGTAGTCATTTTAAAATCATTACGGGGTTGTGACAACGATTTTTCGATACAGTAATTCGTTTGCGAAATATTCAACTTTAAAGTGATTTTTTTGTTAAAATCGAGCGTCCCCCCCCCCCTCTAAAAGCTAAACTGATGGTATAAATATTTTGAAAAAATCAGGTTGGGAGGAAATATCTCAAACGGCTAAGTTTGCTTGAGAATTATTAGTAGTTTAAGAGTAAATAGCAGCCTGACCTAGAAAATATACCTACTTCGGAAGTTCCGTAAATACAAAAGTATAATATTATTTGTTGAATACAGATGTACCTACACGTCGTAAATCCTGGGCGTGTCCGACACGCTCTTGGCCGGTTTTTTAGTAACATGACATATTTCAAACTTCACAATATAACTGGTTTTTGCGACAAAGTAGGTACTAAAGTCTTCAGCTACTTCTGAGGCGGAATGTACTTGCAGATTCTGCGGAGAAATAAATGTTCAACTTTCTAAAGAGCCTATTCGTAAAAATCATTGTCAATTATTTATTAATATACGGAAAGTACTTGCGGTATCGTCGCCAGGATTAATCAAACAATACCTACCTTCTGTAACAAGGAACTTGTTGGGCGATTTTGAAATGTGACTGGAAATATGTTCAAAATACAACACTTAAATATGTGATCTCGGATAGAATTGAAACTGTTGGACGACTGACCGACATAGGTATGTAGTACTTAATATGTAAATATGTGTAGCCCGGTACACTGCATTACGAACCCTAACATTCGATAATGTTGTTCGAGATTGTCCTGAATTTAATATAAGTACAGTACTAGAAAATTACAGCGCCAGTTCGTATTATAAACTAATCGAAAATTTAAACCGTAGTTTGAACGTGAACGTAAGGAATAAACAGATTTTTACCACTTGCTGTGTGCTTTACTCTCCGAACTTTATTTTCATAATCGAACCTACCTTTATGTGGAATCTATTTACTAAGAAAAGCCTCGTTATAACTTTTGTTCGTGCCCACGAATGAACCTTTAGGCGCCTCAAGGGTGCCAAACTCGAAAAAGCCACATACTTAATTAGAGCTTTTATTTGCTGAGCCGATACCTCTCTTGTTCTGCTAGTTTATCCTGTATATTCTAACCAAGAAAAGACAAGGATAAATATTACAACTGAAATTATAAAATAATTAAGTCTTTATGTTTGATTCTCATTTATAAAAAAAAAACTTAAAACAAAGCCAGCTGCAGCTGTAAATACCTACTAATGGATGGATAGATGGCTTGAACTAATAGCAAACAATGGTAAAAATAATTCTACTATAACTGTATCTTATTTATAGAGCTTGCCAGTGCAAAAAAGTGTCAATAGATGATAACGTTTTTGATTACTTTATTGCTTCATTCATTGCCATAAAGCGAGTCCCTTAACAATTTGGAATAAAATTAACAATCCCAAAAACCTATTCAGTTAATTTTCATAATCATAATATAAAACCTGTTGTTTTACAGGGTTATGTTTTCGCAGTTTACTTTTTCTTTATTGTATTTATTTATTTACATATTATGCTACGCAATAATAAATCTAAATTGTTTGTTAATTCATTATCATTTTATTAATTTATCTTTTTATTAAGTAGTTTATATATAGTATATTTGTGTATCGTTCCGTGAGTCACAGACGGTTCTGGCAGAAAATCAGCGCTGCAGGCGTCTAACGCCTCAGCATAATGCTGAGTCAGCGACCGTTTCACTTTTGCATGGACACACATGCAGATCTGTGTATTTATTACTTCGTTGTTTTGTGAACCTTGTTTATTTGTATGAATTTGTGTGTACTTTCTTGTATTTGTGTGTCTTGTAAAAGTGAATAAATGTCTTCTTTCTTTCTTTCTTTCTTTCTATAAACAAAATTGATAATTTATTCTCGTTCTACCTCTTTTTCGGTGGTATAAATTTAGAATCGTTTAAAATAAACGGAGTAATTGACACTGAAATCGATGCATTGCCGACTCTGTGTGCGGTCCGCGACGCCGCGCGAGCCGCCCTGCGCTGCCGCTGCAAACCTTCTCTAAAAATATTATAAAAAAACCTAATGCTTCTAACGCCAACAAACCGGAACGATATAAAAAATATTCACCCTTTTACAACGTTTATCCCTTGTTTACATTGCCGCTTTTTGTAAATTTTCGTCTAAGGTGGTGTAAAAAATGAGCTTTTTGGCGCACTAGGTCTACGAAGACCGAAGTTTTTTGCTCGTTTTAAAATTACTTTTATGTTTGTTTAGCTCCGCTCTCATACTATCAATTAAATTAATAAACATTAACCACTGACATGAAATTTTCCTTGATTTAGGGTGGATCGGAGGCGCAATACCAGATTATCAACGAATAATCATCGCGAGTGTGACCTGATAAAAAAAGCACGTTAATGACCACCGATGTTTACTTTATATCAGGTATAAAAAAACTAAAACCATTTTTAATAATGTGGCGAATTAATTAATGTAATTTTGCAAATTTTAACTATATTCTATCAATATGCGTGTGAAATGGAAGAGAGGCAAAACATTGCGGTCAATTAGACCAAAACTTACTTGTAGAAAAAAATAAGCATAAGAATTAAGTATTATACGAGATAAACCGGTATTGTAAAACGTAGTCTATCATGCATTTCATCATTTCACGCGCATTTGATAGGTTTAAATTGTTCATGTGCCTAAATTTCTGGAATATTGCGTCCCCGTGAATCCTTAATGCGAGTTACTGACTCAGAAATGCTTTTTTCATGACGATAATTTTAACACGAACGTGAATAATTAGCATTAATGACTGTAATTTCATGTGTATTAAACGTTTTTGGCATGCGTTCTGTAGGTATATTTCCGGCATTCAGGATTCACAGTATTTTGCTGGCGAAATTATTTATACGATGATCGTTTGTAACAAAATGCTGTGCAGTTTCAGCGGTGATCATTTGTCAAAGTGTGTTAAAGGTATTAGTCATCTTTATGGTTGCAGCAACTTCCCACAGCTCGAACCTGAGCATCCTCTTAAAGTCCTATAAATCTTTAGTTGAGCGGTTAAAGTACGTAGCGTTATTTGGAAAAGTGGAGTTGCGCCGGCGCGTGTCTCTCGTCGCTTGCCCACTCGAGAGCAATTTGTGCTATCGGACCGGCGTGATGTACGAGCCGACGCGCTGACAACCGGCGGCGCGGCGCGGCTCCTGCCGCTCGTTACTCAACTACAACACCATCACTTTTTGGCCTCACTTCCTCGTTTACTCATTTCAGCGGGCCAATTTTCTGTGCCATCGAAATCAATTTCTATCCTGGGGGGGTTACTCTGAAATTCGAAGTTCTCACTCTCGTAATAAATACCATTAGCGTGAGCGGAACGGCATGAAACGAAGTTCGAATTTCGCGCTTCGTAGTATAGGGCCTGGGATTGATTGGTTTTCGATCGTTACTCTACTATTTTCTCGTTTTCGATAAAATTTCTTGCATTAAGTACTTAGTTGTAGAGTCGGCTGTAATAAGATGTACTTAGGTGCTTAAATGTTTTTTTTTTCACCTTATAACAATACTACAATCGGGTGCGATAATTATAATACATCTGTGTCGGTGGTACCTACATATCTAATTAATTAAGTGCTTATAACTATTAGTAGTAGGTGCATATAACTTATAGTCTTGGGCAATCTTACATTTCAGGCGATTACGGATCGCCAATATCAGAGAATATAGTAAAAAGAGAAATAGAAAGCCACGCGAGATAAAAACGCAAGGTCCTACAAGGCGCCTAAGATACCTACGGCACCCTACGGTTAAAAAGGTATAAGTACCTACATACTTAGGTATAATAATAAATAAATATCACGGGACAATTCACACCTATTGACCTAGTCCCAAAGTAAGCTAGGCAAAGCTTGTATTATGGGTACTAGGCAACGGGTAAATATACTTTATATAGATAGATACATACTTAAATACGTATTAAACACCCAAGACCCGAGAACAAACATTCGTATTTTTCATACAAATATTTGTCCCGACACGGGAATCGAACCCGGGACCTCAAGCTTCATAGTCAGGTTCTCTAACCACTAGGCCATCTGGTCGTCTAAAAGGTATTATAGGTATTTTACCAGCGGAGTTCCCAGAGTGAATTGCTCAAACAATAGATTAATGCAGAGATTGTGCTTTAAAACGGATTTCATTGGTGGGTCCGCTAATAGGTATTCTAAACCCTATGAAAACATAAAAAAAATATGCGCATTAATAGCGGGAAATGCGAAAAAGTGGCAAAATCTATTTAGAAAATACTTACACACGATAACATTTCTGTTCCTTTTATATTTGTTCTGTGTGTGAAACTGTGAAACAGTAAATTCTAGATAAAATAAATAAGTAAATATTAGTTATTTTCTGGTGTCAATATTGTCGACATGCACGTGAATTATTCAGGGTAGGGGCAATCTATAGACATCATGCTGAGTATCTTTAACGTATTACCTACGTACCTGATGGTAGGTAGGTACATAAGATGCATAATTATATCCCACTAGCTGGTTGCCCGCAGTTTCGTCTACGTTTCGGGGGACCATTGCGCTTTCCCAGGATAAAAAACTTATATTTATCTAGCGAATAGTGTCGGTTTATTTTATTAAAAAAATTTAAAATTAGTTTCAAAGATCCCCTTCATAACTACAAACAAACACATAGTTTCCCTCTTTATTATACTAATAGTACAAATATAGATGGTATTATAGGTATGTAGTTTAATATAAGTATCATAGTACCAATAACTTAAAATAAAAGATTGAAGTACTATTAAATCCCATATATTACACTAAAAGAAAGTTTCAATTGATTTTCTTTTTATCTTTGCTTACATTTGTAACAACTAAGTACGTGTGATGAAAGTACTTTTGTAAAAGTCAACGATTTGGAAGCTAACGTTCCTTGAAACCATAGAACCCGACCCAATTCCGTATTACTATACGGTACCAACAGATAATTTTACCTACAATAAATCGTCTAATATGTAATAAAATATCGGTTATGTGGGCGAATACTGAAACGTGTAGCTAAAATCTCGTTGCGATCGCACTAAATGCAACACCTCGCAACATGTGTCTTTAAATTCTAAGAAAATAGAAACTACGAGTTGGATTTCAGTCCTAAAACCGTCCAATGGGAGCAGTCGTTGGGTTTGTTTAAATTACGACGATTACCAGAGGCGTGCACGTGGTGGGCCGACAACAGACGAGGCGCAGGCGCGAGCGATGGGAACGCGGCTCGCGGTACTGCCTGCAATTATAGTTTAACACGTTTACATATAATCGGATGCATGTTTCACAAATCACTTGTCTTGTCCGTGTATCAACACTGCGGCACATCATGCGGCCATGTTGTTTAAAAGGAAACTCGATGACGAATGCTATTACAACGGGCCATCCTGCGTTCGGGAAAGCAACCGCTAATATAGGTACTCGAAGGACCATAATATGAAAATTAGAGTTTGGAACTTTCCATCCCATTGTTTTTACCCAAAGTTTTTACCTACCTACATTAGTAATTCGCTCTGTGACTTAAATTTGACTTGTATCATCTTTATGTACAATCAGCAACAAAAATATGAATACACCCAAAGTACCAAAAATATGCATCCACGACTCTATTACCGGGGCATAAAGGCGTGTATACATATTTTAGGTACTTTAAGTGTATTCATATTTTTGTTGCTGACTGTACTTAAGTAAAAATGGGCATGAATTTTTTGCTACAAGATTTACTTAGTTAATTATATGTCAAGGCTTATTTACGACAGTAAGTTTTTAAATATAATTAATCCATACTGAAATCTCCATCCATACTGAAGTCGATGATACCTATTTTAATTAGTATCTAATTCCCTTTGTTTATATTGTTTCTTTAATTTCCTTTTTAAATCCTTTTCTCACATGCGGCCTTTTGACATTTTTCCATTGATATTTTGTATTAAGTATATGTAGTGTATAAGTATTATATTGAATATATGTGTTTATTTATAAAATTTATATTATATTTGTATTGATTTTATTGTGTATTAATACTACGTTTCTCTTGTCTATTATTTCTGCCACCTACATTAGTGTGTTGATATTTATTAATTTCTGAGTAATTGGTTGTCTGGAAGAGATCGCTTTTTAGCGATAAGACCGCCTATTGTCTACCTGAATTTTTATTTTTGTAATGTTACTGTACCTACTGTTTTTTGGTGATCAATAAAGAATATTTGTATTGTATTGTATTGTAATTATAATGATATCATCGACAGTTATTTCGTATTTTAAATAAAAGAACAATTAGATAGGCTTAATTGAGAGGTGTGCTATTTACATCTTACAACATTTAAACAGTTGCTAATTTGTAGTTTTTTGCTAAAGCGAATTTTGTACATAGTTAATGTAATTCCAATGAAAAACCTACCTACCTACCTATTTTTAGCAAGAAGATGGAAAATGCTAAACAACTTTGGTAGTTCGATGCAAGATAGATATCGATGCTATCTGCATTGCCATCTGCAAATTAAACAAGTTGTTGTTTTAAGAAATTGTATGTGCATACCTACTTACTTTATTGAATTGTAGCGAATATCACAGTTCACTGTATAACGAAATGCCAATTAACACCGTTCATTTTCGTCCTAAGGTACACCGGGGATGTTCGCAGGGATGCGTGGCGTGCACGGGCAGATGCTGTCTGGCGGCTCGCTCGGGGGCTCGTCACTGGGGCTGGGGAGCTTCGGGCTGGGCTCGCCGCTGCCGACGCTGCCGCCCGACCGTAAGGCGTACGCGTCGCCGCCGCCAACGCCGCTGCCCGCGCTCCCGGCGCTGGCCGCGCCCGCCATGCCGCCACCCGCGCCGGCGCCGGCGCCCTCCGTCAGCTCCGCTTCCGTACACGCTTATTACGATCACATGAAGTACTCGCTGCACCAGTAGCTGCAAAACAATACCAATGGAGCACCAGACTTGTTACACAAGGGTGGCGTCTACAGAAAGCCAGAGTTTAAGCATATTGCTGTTCAACTTGAGTTGACCACAACCATTGTAATGGTTAAAGCGATGAAGATTACAAGATTAGATACCTACAGCAGTGGAAGATTAAAACGGACTTCCATGATCTGTTGCGAAAATATTTCGAGATGGTCATTTATTTAGTAGTAATTTTAATTAGGTTTACCTACTTGCAAGCAAAATACAGCAAAAAACAGTTTCTTTGTCTTCAGATTAACCTAGTCCGGAGCTACTTGAAGTAACTCTAATACCCCATTTGACGTCATGTATGTATGACTTGTATTATTTTTTAAAAAGTACCTAGTTAATTATGTAAAAATCAATTGTTAGGTGTAGGTAATTAATAATTTCCTATCAGGCAATGACTATAAACATGTCTTTAGTATAATTTGCCATTCTTGCGATTTGTTCTAGTTTGTATTCACGATTGCTATGTACGTACAGCTTGTGAACTCACCCTACGGCGCGGACTGAGCTGACAAGCAATGCGAATGAGCCAGGTACCCAGGTACCTACGTAACGTAACGATAATCTGTGGAACTATGATCGTGTATAGAAATACTTAAACCAATTAAGGCATATACAACGAATCAAACATTATTTTTAACGTACATATCTATAAATTAAAAATTTTAAAAACCCCCAACGCAATTATGTCACACGTATATATGTTTGAACATATTGTAAATGCCCGTTATGCGTCTAAGATCACTTCCACAGCTAACAAAAGAGCTGATAACTTCGAAACGGCTGAACCGATTTTGATGATACCATAAAACCATCGCCAAGAACCTGCTTTCTAATAAAAAAAACCGCATCCAAATCGGTTCACCCGTTTGAGCTATGATGCCACAGACAGACACACAAACACACACACACACACACACACACACACATACACACACACACACACACATAGCGGTCAAACTTAAACACCCTCTTTTTGTGTCGGGGGTTAAAAAGGTATAAAGTATGTGCAAAAGCTCCCGCCCCATTATGATTCATGCTTAATGTGGCCTGAAACATTTGACACTATCGCCAAATTATTAAGCCAAATGATTTTATGAGTACATTTAAATCAATGGGTAATTAATTAGTTTATGATTTAGTTTTTAAAGAATTATACCTATGAACCAATTTTTATTTAGAGATTTGATCTGAGCTGCTGAAAAATTGTTGGGGTTGGGTTAGCTCTTTAACGGGCTGGTTCAGATTTAATAGTGGCATGCAGTATTAAAATAAATAACTCTAGAAAATTTTGCTGTGCAACTATTCCAGTATTAACGAGCTATTTTTATATTAAGTCACAATCCCAGTTTAAGTATTCATTGCAAATATTATGGAAATAACAACATCACACGGGATTATAAAGAATATACTTAATGTAGTGTAAGGGTAAGGATGCCTACTTACGTGTAGCACGTAGGTACTTAAGTAACTTATGTACAAAAATGTTTGATATAGGTAATCACTTTATTTCATGTTTCCAATTTTACCCCTTTTGCTCTGTTTGAGTGTAATAATTAGATTATGAACCACACTTTATTTTAATCGTTTGTTAGTAGGTACTTTACCTTAAAAGCAATTCCTTGAAGCGTTTCACCGAATCGCATTTCACCTTGAATGAACAAAATCCCGATAGAATTTTTTACTTGAATTAATATTTCGCGTGGCATTTTACATTAAGTAGTATAATTTATCTGTAGCATTTCATTTTCTGTGTAATATTTTACTCTAGACGCATTTCAACGCGATCGATGTTTGTTTGAGACTTTATTTTAATTTGACGCGTTAATGTTGGTTTGCATTAAAATACTGAAAACTTTTTAAACGTGTTTTGTACCTATAGTTTTGTATCTTAAGTACTATCAAACTCATTGAAATATTATCTTGGTGACTAATAAATAACAAAGAAAAAATTTAATATACGATCGAGGTGAAATGCGACTACAAAAATAAACGATTGACACAACGCGACAGTTCAATGCAAGGTCGAGATGAAATGCTACTAAAACTGACAGCGACAAAGAAAATTGACGATTGAGGTGCAAAGCGATAATTAAATACTTACACGATCGAGGTGAAATGCGATTCGGTGAAACGCTACAAGAAATTTATGCTTTTAAGGTAAAGTAGGTACTAACAAACGATTTTAATGGATGTCATATTTACACTTGTACTTAGTAAAAAATACCGTTTTGAAATAGTATCTTATCTATTATTTACTGTTAAAATATTATTTTACAAAACAAAGATACAAAATGCCACGCTATTCGCAAATTTTAGCGCGATATACCTATAGAGAATTGCGTGATCATATTGTAGGTAGGTACTTAGTGAAACCATTTTTCATTATTTCTATAAGGATTTATCGTTTTAAATAAACTATCTTTATTGTATTGTTATTTATTTTTATTCCTAGTAGATATTAGTAGATGACGTCATGTTCATCTAACTCATTTTTACTTAGTTTATTTTTTGATGTTTGATCTACGATCAATAAGATAGATGTCAGAGATAAAGGATCGGTTGTGTTATGTCGTCGCTGCAAATAATACCTCGCTTGCAGAGTGAGGTCTTATTTTTCATCAGTACGGCTGTTTACGGCGTATATTTTGACATGGTTAGGTGGTTAGGTGCGCGAGACCGACTCGCACTTGGCCGATTTATTTATTAGATGTCATGGTTACTAGTTTTAGATAAAAACTGCTATGCACCTTTTGAATCCTTTTGTTTAAATGTCACACGTGGACAGTAGGTATCTATACATATAATAAATCTGTAACAAGTCGGTGTCTGTACATTGAAGATATTTGAGAAAAACTGTCACTAGGGCTATTTATTAGCGCAATAGAACCCAAAACAATGATTTTTAGAATTATTGCCTGTTTGTCTGTTTGTCTGTTTATCTGTTTGTCTGTTTGTCTGTTTGTTTGTTTGTCTGTTTGTCTGTTTGTCTGTTTGTCTGTGCGTTTGTGCGCGCTAATCTCAGAAACGGTTTAACCTAGAAGGATGCGGTTTTCACTGATATGTTGGCATTTTCTTGGATTAACATTTAGTGTTTGTTTCATTTGAATCGGTTCACAAATAAGAAAGATACGTCTATTTTAAGAATTTATCGAACAGGTTTTTTTGTTTGAACGCGCTAATCTCAGGAACTAACTACTGCTCCGATTTGAAAAATTCTTTCCGTGTTAGATACCACATTTATCGAGGAAGGCTATAGGCTATATAATCATCACGCTAACACTAATAGGAGCGGAGCGGAGCGGAAGAATGTTTCAAAATCGGGGGTTTTTGAAGTAAAACTTCTATAGGCACGCGTGACTTGTGGTGAATGTGAACGCGGGTGCGCGGGTGGTTCGGTGGGGGGGGGGGGGTTGGGAGGGGTGGATATTTTTTTTATATCGAGGAACTAAGGAGAGCCGCATAATTGATGAAAAAGCAAATTGGATAAAAAAATAAGCTGCCCAAATTACTAATTCCACGCAGACGGAGTCGCGGGCAACAGCTAGTCTATGTATATAGCTTTTACTTTATAATTATAATTTATAAGTGACCCGTTACTTTGGTATTAGTATTGTGAACAAATTAATTTTCTGTATTTTGTCGAAAAATGAAAGAACCATCTCAGAGTTTGAGGCAGCAGGTAGGTACCTACAGTCAAGGAATTTAATTCCCTACACGTTTCGTAAAAATGTCGTTTAACATTTGCAATGCATTAACCTTTCGTGTGCCGAAAGTAAAAAAAAAAAGTCGTGCATTCTAGCCTCAACAGTTTCATATAAATACAATGATACAAATTTAAAAAAAAATACAAAAAGAAAGCCTTAAATTGGGTACGGATCCGGTACAAGGCATCCGAAGGGTTAATGTCGAAATGTCAAACGCAACACGTCAAAGCAACATCGTAGGCTCTTATGGTGACAGTTTGCGTGCGATGTTCAAACTTAGGTGGATTGGAAATTAATTACATTCCTTGACTGTACACGTTAGATACTTAAGTATCCAAAACACACGCAGAGTCCTTATAAAGGGATTTTTGCTTTAAGTCCGCCACAAAATATAGCGTGCTGTGCTAGGATCCCAGAAGTTTAAATTTTAAACAAGACTAACTACTACTACTAAGTACTAATTAATTAATTACTTAAATAATTTCACTATAGTTTAAATAACTCTTGAGTATTCTGAATTACTAAAATTCTAGCCTAGATGACATTATATATCTACTCCATATTAGAATACCTATTTCATCCATCCATCGTATCTTTGCAAGGTCGACAGCGGTGCAATTCCAAAAACCGGGCCAAGTCTGAGTCAGACTCACGCACCGAGGGATCAGTACAAATTTTTAGTTAGGTATGTGAAAATATACGCCGTAAACAGCCGTAACTATAATAATCCAGTGTTAGCAAAACTCTGTCAGTGTTAGATCATTTTATTATATTGGTTATTCAGGACCCCTCTTAATATTTAATATAATTACATTTTTATTATTTGTCATGGTACGGGCCACAGTAATACATACAATCGGTGAAAATTCCAAATGTCTAGTTAACGCCATTAAAAAGATGGAGTTATAAACGCTGAAAAAAAAAACGTTTCTTGTATGACGACCACCTTTAATTTTTAATTTTATTTTATTTTTCCTGTTTGTTGTTATAGCGGCAACAGAAATACATCATCTGTGAAAATTTCAAATGTCTAGCTATCACGATTCATAACATAGACAGACAGACCAACAGTGGGGTCTTAGTAATTGGGTCCCGTTTTTACTCTTTGCGCACGCAACCCTAAAAATGCTGTATTTAAATTATATATTATTTAAAAAAGAAAACTCCATTCAATGATTTAAAAAAAAACATTTGTCTCACCCGGGAACCGAACCAGTTAAAAATTTTAAAAATACACTTGCTATTTTTTTCCACTAACTAGAATCTAGTGACTAGACGATACGGTCAAAATTTATCCAACACACATTCGTCTGTCGTATACAAGATGTCCACGAAATCGAACAATTACTTACTACAAAAATTTCTTTCATTAACATTAAGTAGGTACCTAGTTTTTGTACTGTTTACTTTGAACAAATAAAAGACTCGTTTTAATTTTCTTATATCTCTAAGGCTGGATTTTACCAAACTTTTATTCCGAGAATACGCTTACTCTCAGATAGTAATGTCAAATTATAGTAATTAGAGTAAGCGTTCTACCGAGTACCTATCATAGATCAACTTGTCAAGGTATAAAATACTTACCTATGTTCAGTCGTAACACTGAGACTTCTCAGCCAAATGAGCTGTTTTTAAATTCGTTCTGATAATTATAAATATAAAGTTCCTGCGGGATAGCGATAAACGAATTCTTCGCAGACAATAGCTTCAGCGGTAAAAGAAAAGCATGTTTATAATAATTTGTATTAAATAAATATCATGGGACAATTCACACCAATTGATCACTAGGTAAGTAAAGCTTATGTTATGGGTAGGTACTGCTAGGCAACGGATAAACATACTTATACTTATATAGATAGATAATAGTAGATTGTACACCAAGGGGATAAAGCACTGCATTATGTCTCGGGCGCAATATTGAATCCTGAGCGTATCGAGGGACTCCAGATGTAACTCCCGAGCGAAGCGAGGGAATTAAGATGGAGTCCTGAGAGCAGTGAAGGATTTAAGCGCGCCCAAGGCAAAATCAGTTTTATCCCCGAGGAGTATACTCTACTTTTCTCACCTTTTGCGAGACATTAAAAACCAAGGCTACTAGAAAAATACTCGAAATAGACCCAGAAGCACTGATTCTGACACTGACTTTGCGCCTTTCGCAGTTTTCCATTTGTCGAAATCTTTGTAAGCTTTTAAGTATTTTTCCTTCGACTTCTCTGGGAGTACATTATTAACAATTTCTAAGGCCGGCTTGCGCAGACCTGGGTTAGCTACTTAACTCCGAGCGAGTTAACTGCTAATCCAGGGTTAACAAGTGTCAAAATGTATGGAACTGTCATTCTTAACCCAGGGTTACCGATTTAATTTTTTTACCCTGAACTGTGCAAGTGGTCCTAAGGCGTCTAATTTAATGGAATCAGGAGTCAGATCACTTTCGTCACTCGATATTTTCTTAATGTTTTATCTTCTTTTGCAGTTTTGATACTTAAAATTGCAGCGTATTGAAACACTCGCGGCTTTTGTTTAAGTATTTGACTTTTTTTTCGTTCGGCCGCGGAACTGCAAATAAATGAGGTGCGGCGCGGCCCCCGCGGGGCTGAGCACGTTGAGCACCAGCACCAGCAGCAGCACGGGCTGCGCCGCCGCGACCAGCACGTGCACGAGCAGTGCGCCGGCCTGCACGCCGGGCGATTATGAAATTAGACTTTAAGTGCATACCAAAAAGAACTACGAGAAGTGAGAATCACATTACTGCTGGGTTATAATGAAATTCAGTACCTACAACATTACGCCCCGGAGAAAGCCAGGGGCTATAATGATTTAGTTTGAGAGAGGTTTGCATCATATATAATAAGGCATTGTCGAGCAGGTGGTGTGAAAACACTTTAATACACGTATAATATTCGTACTTTTCATACAAATAACTGCCCCGATGCGGGAATCGAACCCGGGACCTCATGCTTCGTAGTCAGGTTCTCTAACCACTAGGTCATTTGGTCGTCATTGTATTGATATTTGAATACAATTAAGTATGTTTTCTAACTTTGAAATTCAATAATCGGCCCGAATGGCATCAAAACGGACTGGCACAACATTCAGGGTGAATCAGTACTTTTAACCTATTAATATTATTTATCCCGTGTTTTAACGACTACTAATAGCCATGTCATAAATTTAAATAACTAAATATCGTAAGCAGAAGTTCCTTTTAAAGGCAGGTTGTCATCGGCGGGCACTTATGGTTATCGTGCGGTGGCAACCGACGCCAACTGCGCGACAACAGAAACGGATGTCCTATTAAAAAATACTAGTGCAAGTTAGCTGGTATAAGTTTACATAAAAAAAAATGTAAAGACGTAATTTGCTAGCGATACTTGATTATGATTAATTATATTATAATTACTGTACTGTCATCGGCGCTATTGCACACACAAATATGATAAGGAAGAACAGTTTATGGTATTCGAAATGATCTACACACCTTCTTATTAACTTTGCAGCAGATTCGTGCCTAGTGGTAGTCGTGTGTGACTCGAGTCAGTACGAGTAATGTTGGGTTCCGTACTAACGTGTGACAAATATTCAAAAAGTATTAAGTTTTGATCGACTAAGTATTAACTTTTAACTTGTAAAGCTGGAATACTAAGTTGAACATCGTACCTACCACTGGATTTTTTTTTAAACTTCGGACGATATTAAAGTCACCACCACGTCATCACAAACCGCAGCGCGGAGTGTGCGCGTGACGCCGACGAAGCGTGCCCACCGCGGCACAGTAGATACGCTTAGTAAAAGTTTTTACTTCACCAATACTTCTCGATCGCGTTTACGTAAAAATTCAATTACTAGGGAAACATGGACAGCGTCTCCGCGCGCGCGCTTCCATGTTTCCATTGAATTGAAATTTTTACGTAAACGCGATCGAGAAGTATTGAAGTGAAGGAAAACTTATACTAAGCATACACTACGCTTAGTATAAGTTTTACTTCACCAAAATACTTCTCGATCACGTTTACGTAAAAAAACCAATTACTAGGGAAACATGGACAGCGCCTCCGCGGCCGCGCGTCCATGTTTCCATAGAATTGTTTTTTTTACGTAAACGCGATCGAGAAGTATTTTGGTTAAGTAAAACTTATACTAAGCGTACTGTATGCTTAGTATACACCGTGAAATTTTAGTGGTTGTTTTCCCGAAACGAGGTGATTTAGTTTCGATTGTACAATCGATTTATAATTACTATTTTGACTAGAGTCAAAAATCCAATTGTGAAAAACGAAAGTCGAAAATGACCGCAAACCAATAGTAACGCTTCGTTGGTACAAGTAGCGTACGATCGTACGATAGGTTAGATTTTAGAGGGGGGGGGGGGGGGGGACGGTCGATTTGAATGAAATTTTTCACTTTAAAGTTGAATATTTCGCGAACAGATCACTGAATAGAAAAATCATGTTAGCAACCCCGCAATGGTTTTAAAAGACCTATCCAACGATACCCCACACTATAGGGTTAGTCGAGAAAAAAAAATCACCCTCACTTTACGTCTATGGGAGGTACCCTAAAAAACTTTTTAAAGTGTTTTTTATTTAATCACTTTGTCGGCGTGACTGATATATATATTCATGCCAAATTACAGCTTTCTAGTACTAACAGTCTCTGAGCTTAGCCGCGGACGGACAGACAGACAGACCGACAGACAGACAGACAGACGGACAGACATGGCGAAACTATAAGCACAGATTACTTAATAGTTACTTCGTAACAGATACTGCATCCCGTACAAAATCTTGGTACTTACCGCGATTATAGCCACAGATTATACTACTCCGTCTCCTTAAGAATGTGTGCGTGCCGACAGTGACAAGGGCTGGCAGTTTGCATAATTTTTTTTTTATACATGTTGTTTTACCATTTTGTCGGGATAATTGCTATATACATATATCCATGCAAACTTTCTAGCACTAATATTCCATAAGCTAAGCCACGGACGGACAAAGGGACAAACGGTCATGGCGAAACTAAAAGGGTTCCCTTTTTGCCATTTTAGCTCTGGAATCCTATCAAAAAGGATATTTTATTGTAATGCGCAGAATAAATTGTCATGCTCACAGTACCCTAGCGTTATACTAGATACGAAGGTCAATTTTCGAACTTCGCATCGTGCTATCCCGCTCACGCTTATAGCTTTTTATAGAAGAGTAAGAGGGACAGCACGATACGAACTCCCAAATTGTTATATTAGCTATTAATTTTAGCATAGTCATATTAAAATTTGCCCCCTGTTTCACCATTCACTTATAAAAGTCCAGGCGGCATATTTTTTCCGTGGAACACGAATGTACGTGCGTCGGCGCGCGCTTGTGACAACCTACTGAAATTTCGATCTTAGCAGATCGTCCCCGCGGTAGGTAAATATCGCGCGTAAGTACATGGCATGCAAGAGGCCTGCTATAAGGGTTCCTAGTTGACTACGGAACCCTAAAAAAGATTACAGTTGAATATATCGAAATGCAGGCTCTCTTCCGCAACGCCGTTCACACTACGACAAGCTCGCCTTAAAAACTATTCCTCCGCCGACTGTATTTAGTTGCGCCAAACTTAAGGGAAATAGGTGGATAGTATTTTTTTGACCTATTAGGAGTGTTAAAAGATAATATGTACTGGACAGCATAGCAGTTCGGGACAATCAACCTTACCATTGGTGATACTAAGGGCAATATTGGTTGGACTTCCGATGGTGGTCGGCTTCTCCCAGATTGGATCGTCTGGGGGGCTACTCCGAAATTCGAAAATCGAAGTTCGTATCGCATCGTCTTGCTCGCTCTTGAATTAAATACTATTAGCGTGAGAGGAATGGCACGATACGAAGTTCGAATTTTGCACTTCGTAGTATAAGGCCTGTCTGGTATGTTCTGATTTCGCCGCCATCTTGAGCACCTGTTGAAAACCACAGACAAGAGCCAGTAAAGCAGCTGCACGTTGTACAGCCTGTCGCTGACAGTTGACAAGTTGACAATGACAACTGACTTTTTATTTTGTCAACCGTATCGTGTTTTCATACACAGTACGATAATGATGAAATTATTGCGGTTATTTATATTAGCGTTTTCCAATCATAACAAGTATGAGTTTTCGTAATAGACTTAAATCTTTTTTGCAAGTATTGAAAGTGTCATCGTTAATTGGCTGTAGTGGGTTCTTTGTGGCGTATCATGTCCGGCAAACGTATAAAACTATTGATAGTATAGTCAACGCCAACGTTCTCGATATTGAAAAGAAACATACCGCAGAGTACATTTACATCGATGATCCTTCGTATAGTATGACGCTGAAGAAAGAACGCGACAAAGAGAATAAGCAGTCAGTCGGATTAAACCGTATATGGAAGAGTCTTAAACACTCGCTAGCATGGCGGTTGCTGTGGTTATGTCGGCATGGAAATCGAGAACAACGCAATTTAGCGCTCGAACAGTTGGCTGCTTTCCAGAATAATAAAGTGTGGGACTGCTTGAAACTCGCACAAGCCATCGACAAGACTACGGGTGTATTACTGGCACGCACACGCGGCGCTGACCTGCGCTACTTCCTCCCTCCGCCCATTCACGTGCGGCGCGCTGCCAACTCGCCAGAACTTCTATCCTACAAGCTGAACGACTTGATTGCTGCAGTGCAGGGTCTACATCCCCATAGCTGTATTCAGCACTTCCTTTCAAAACATTTTGCTAATGTACAGGAGCAAGCTATGGAGGCTGACAATATTCCTGCCAAACCAGACACAGTGGGAGAGCGTGAGCTATGTATATTGTGTTTGGACGCTCTTCATCATCACATAAGCCTATTCAACAGCAAGGACTATGAAGAAGATGACTCAGCAGCATTATTGATAAAAATGGGGCTTCTACCTAGATTGGCTGAATTAATGCTGAGAAATAGCAATGATATTGATGTGGACTTGGCTGTGTTACGCATTCTTACTGTGTTGAGTGTACACACAAATTTTCTAGAAGACTTTTTCCAAAATGGTCTAATTAGAGAACTTGCTAGGTTGCTGAGGTCAGACGATGTTAGATTATCAAGTTCTGCTGCTGTGTGCTTAGCTAATCTGTCGGGAGAGCATAGTTACCAGCCTGGTTTATATCTATTACACCCTATCTACAGATCAAATTCACCACCAACATGTGATATACTTCTAGTGCATGGTTTAAGAGGAGGAGTTTTTGTGACCTGGAGGCAACGTGATCGCAAGTGCGCTGAACCTCTTGGCCTCTTAGATGTTGCAGTATCTGGTGACTGTGACTTATCTGATGATGAAATTACTCAAACTAAATTTATGGATGTTGAAATGCAACAAGTAATTGAAGATTTAATTGAATTAGAAGATGAGGCCTTACTTTCTACTGTAGATGTGGTATTACAAGATCTACCCATACAATCCAAACGAGAACCAGAGAATGCTTTCTCATATACTGCAGGTAATAAACTCATAGGTCTAAAGCAAGAAGCCCAGGATCGTTGCAATTACACTTATTGTTGGCCAAAAGATTGGCTTCCACAAGACTGTAGTAATATTAGAATCTTGGGAGTGAATTATTGGAGCTCCATTTCAGAATGGCTGGAGCGATGCCCTTTACAGGCCACTGATATTGCATCCAGGGCTTCAGAACTGGCACCCAATTTATTAGATGCTGGTGTAGGTACTAAGGATATACCTGTGGTGTGGCTAGCCCACTCAATGGGAGGTCTAATAGTAAAACAAATTCTCAATGTGGCTGCAGAAAATCAAGATCCAGCCCTAAATAAATTATGTGACAATACCAAGGCAGTATTATTTTATAGCACTCCACATAAAGGTAGTGCATTAGCCTCCATGCCCAGGGCTGCTGCTGCAGTGCTGTGGCCTTCGGCTGATGTGAGACAATTACAAGAAAACTCTCCTGTATTACTGGACATACATAATAATTTCATCAAATTTGCTGACAAATATGGTTGGGAAACTATTAGTTTTGCAGAATCACTGCCTACTTTAGTAACAACATTCAAAGTTCCTATTAATTTTGTTGAGGTTGTTTCTGCAGATTTGGGGCGTGGAGTATTTTATCAACTACCTCTTGATCATTTATGTATATGCAAGCCAGCATCTAGGCAGAGTATTTTGTATACAACAGTATTAGATGTACTGCTAAGAGTTACAAGTAAAGATATCAAATTGCAATACTATCATCCACTAATAGAATGGCTCCTAAGCATTTTATGGTGGGGTCCTTGGACAAAGGCACAAGCAGTAATCGAAACTATTGATGAATCACATAGTTGTGATGGCCGTCCCTGGTTTGAACAATTTTTGCTTGATACTTTTGCAGATGGATTTACAGATTAAAAAAATAAAATCTAATCACAGCATTAATAAATAAATAACCATATGCCTTTTAGTTGTTTCAATTATAGTTTCAGTTGCACTCTATCTTCCTCCAAACTAACTTTGGGGCTGGCGCACATATGTATAGTGAAGCGCAGCGCAACATTTATCACTGTTAAGCTATTATCAACATGTTGTCCTTGAAATAATATCCAATATCAACCAAGCAGACTTGTGAGTTCTCCCACATTATAGGGTAATTTTTTTTATTTATTCGGGAAACAAACAGCATAAGAGCACATTTGAATATTATGATAACATATACATAAACCTTGAGTCTTGGATGTTTAATATATGTATAAGTATGTTTTGTATCTGTGGTTTATCCATTGTCTAGTACCCATTGTACAAGCTTTGCTTAGTTTGACGACCGGATAGCATAGTTGTTAGAGAACCTGACTACGAAGCTTGGGGTCCCGGGTTTGATTCCCGGTCGGGCCAGACATTTGTATGAATAATACAAATGTTTGTGCTCGAGTCTTGGGTGTTTAATATGTATTTAAGTATGTATCTCTATCTACAGGGTTATTTTTAATTCACTGACATCCTCTTAACCCTGAATTCCTATCACTCAAACAAATGTTTTTTGTTCTACGACTTTTTAAAATGAAGCACTTTTTTCCCATACAAATACACAGAGTATCGTAAAAATAAGAGATAATCTCAAATTTTCAAAACGTAATTACACCAAAAATATTAAGTTATGACAAAAGCCGTAAAACAAAAACATTTGTTTAAGTGGTAGGAGTTTAGGGTTAAAAGGATGCTAGTGAATTACAAATAACCCTGTATATATGTATGTTTATCTGTTGTCTAGTACCCATAGTACAAGCTTTGCTTAGTTTGGGACTAGGTCAACTTTGGTGTCAGTCGTCTCATGTTTATTATTATACTAGCTTTTGCCCGCGACTCCGTCCGCGTGGAATTAGTAATTTGGGCAGCTTATTTTTTATCCAATTTGCTTTTTCATCAATTATGGCTCTCCTTAGATCCTTCCTGAAGAAGTGAAACTTCATAATAAACCAACCCGCTCCCATTCCGACCCTAAACAGCCCCCAACCCGCCCCAACCTGCTCCCAACCCGACCCCAACTCGCTCTCACCCCGCCTCCAACCCACTCCCAACCCGCCCCCAACTCGCTCTTAACCCGCCCCCAACCCGCTCCAACCCGCCCCCAACTCGCCCCCCCCCACCCGCTCCCAACTCGCCCTATCTAACTGGGCTATCTGACACTGAAAGAATTTTTCAAATCGTATCAGTAGTTCCCGAGATATATAAGTTTCACTTCAAAAACCCCCAATTTGGAAACATTCTTCCGCTCCGCTCCGCTCCTATTGGTGTTAGCGTGATGATATATAGCCTATAGCCTTCCTCGATAAATGGGCTATCTAACACGGAAAGAATTTTTCAAATCGGAGCAGTAGTTAGTTCCTGAGATTAGCGCGTTCAAACAAAAAAACCTGTTCGATAAATTCTTAAAATAGACGTATCTTTCTTATTTGTGAACCGATTCAAATTAAACAAACACTAAATGTTAATCCAAGAAAATACCAACATATCAGTGAAAACCGCATCCTTCTAGGTTAAGCCGTTTCTGAGATTAGCGCGCACAAACGCACAGACAAACAGACAAACAGATAAACAGACAATAATTCTAAAAATCATTATTTTGGGTTCTATTGCGCTAATAAATAGCCCTAGTGACAGTTTTTCTCAAATATCTTCAATGTACAGACACCGACTTGTTACAGATTTATTATATGTATAGATTATATCTGCATCAGAAAATAATTAATTACTTATGCTTTTTACATGCTCTTCAAAGAAGTCTATTTCTTGCGTATGCAGTAGGTACGACTAAGGGGAACGCAACGGGAAATTCGCCTAGTGTGTCCGCGTTTAGCTCTGCGAAGCGCTTTACCATTATTATGCCCTGGCCCTTAAACTTCGTTTTATTAGCATTAGAAATGACGATTCTTTTTATTGAAAAAAGCTTTTAAAAAAGTAATAACTATTAATTATGAAGTCAAAAAATGTACGCACCTAAATGACCATCCATTATGTCCTTGCTAATTGTAACATATTTACTCTGGCTTATTTTTCAAAAGTGTTTTTCAATAAAAAGACTCAAGATTGCTTACCTTCTTTCTAATGCTAAAAAAACGAAGTACTAAGACTTGCTACATCCATAATGCAAAATTTAGACAAAGCGGAGAGGGTTTTTAGGGTTCCGTAGTCAACTAGGAACCGTTATAGTTTCGCCATGTCTGTCCGTCTGTCTGTCTGTCTGTCTGTCTGTCCGAGGCTAAGCTCAGAGATCGTTAGTACTAGAAAGCTGTAATTTGGCATGAATATACATGTCAGTCACGCCAACAAAGTGGTAAAATAAAAAATAAAAAAATAATATTTTTTAGGGTACCTCCCATAAACGTAAAGGGGGGGTGATTTTTTATTTCTCGACTAATCCTAGAGTGTGGGGTATCGTTGGATAGGTCTTTTAAAACCATTGCGGGGTTGATAACATGATTTTTCTATTCAGTGATCTGTTTGCGAAATATTCAACTTTAAAGTGAAAATATTCATTAAAATCGAGGGTCCCCCCCCCTCTAAAATCTAAACTGTTGGGTGGAAAAATTTGAAAAAATTCAGAATGGTAGTAAATATATCAAATTTACTAGGAAAATTATAGCGGCTAAGATTGCTTGGAAATTATTTGTTGTTTAAGAGTAAATAGTAGCCTAAGGTATAAAACATACCTAAACTTGGATGATTCCGTACATATACGAAATCCTTAGAAAAATATTACTTGATTTGTTTGTTATGGCTACGGAACCCTACCTTGTGCGTGTCCGACACGCTCTTGGCCGGTTTTTCATAATTATATGAGGGTATTATATTATTTTCTGACCTTATGTTGTACTAGCTTTTGCTCGCCAATTCGTTCGCGTAGAATTCAAATTTACTTATAGTAAAGTTCATCTCTCTCATTGAATAAAACAAAAATTCTAAAATCCATCGTCATCGTTATCGATATGTTAATATATAAACCCTGTTTTTTTCTTTATCCCCTTTGAATATGGAACTACCGTGAGAATAAACGGATCACTCACGTCTTAAAACGAGATTAACTCGACATGTTTCGGGCTAATCCGCAGCCCTTCCTCTGGAGTCGCACGTCACGGCGGGTGCCAAACGCGCACTCGACGCGTGCGACGCGGGCTACGGATTAGCCCGAAAAATGTAGAATTAAACTCGTTTTAAGACGTGAGTGATCCGTTTATTTTCACTATCTCCTTTGAATATCTAAAAGTACCTAAACGGCTCAATGGATTTTGAAGTGTGAGGGAGGTGTCATTAGATTCGTCTCAGTTTCGCGAATGACATAGATAGAATATAATATATTCGTCGCTTAAAAGCTTCTGAAAAGGCTATTTGATTCAAGCGCCATTTTGCAAACTTTACAGGAGTGCATTTTAAAGATAATTTTTGAGAAAAAATAAAATTTTACAAATCTTCCCAATTATGAAGCGGCATAAAATATGCGCTATTAGGGTTCCGTAGTAAACTAGGAAGGAACCCTTATAGTTTCGCCATGTCTGTCCGCTGTCTGTCTGTCTGTCTGTCTGTCCGTTCGCGGCTAAGCTCAGAGACTGTTAGTACTAGAAAAGCTGTAATTTGGCATGAATATATATATCAGTCACGCCGACAAAGTTACCTAAATAAAAAAAACTAAAAACCATTTTTTAGGGTAGGTACCTCCAATAGACGTAACCCTATAGAGTGGGGTATCATTGGATAGGTATTTGAAAATAAATAGGGGTTTTCTAGAATCATTTTTGATAAAGTGAATATTTTCGGAGATATTCACTCCGAAAGTTCAAAATAATGTGTCCCCCCCTCCTCTAACTTTTGAACCGCACGTCTAAGAAATATGAAAAAAATCACGTAAGTTAAACTTAATAAAAACTTTCTAAGATTTTATTTTCAACTTAATCAGTTGAGAAGTTTTTAAGTTTTTGTAAAAAAATATTTCTAAACTAAGCTTTTAAGTTAACCGCCATAGCAAGCATTTTTTTTTCTTTAAGTACCTATAAGATCACGGTAACAGTATCTTCTTTCAAATGAAAAAAATATTACATCTGAAAAACAATCGACATATGTACATACTAGTTCTAGTAGACTGCAGTTAGATTAGTTACCCAATTCGCCGATAGATAGCGCTGTACCGCCGACGTTGGGACCAAAACAAAACAACCACATTAATAAAGTATGCAAAGATTTTTTCGTACCTGCTACGGAACCCTATCGTGGGCGTGTCCGACACGCTCTTGTACGGTTTTTCTTGATATACGTTTAACAAATAAAACGTGTTATTTAACGGAGTTTGATGTAACTTGAGCCATTTTGCATAATTTTCTGATCAGGGCAGAAAGATGATGAAAGATCTAAGTAGGTACAGTCAATTGTAAAAATATGGGTGCACACACTTGCTCATAAACATGTCCCATAGCTCTTATGTCGTCGAATTAAGGTATAGGTATGTAACGATGGGAGGATTAAATCGATACTTATTTTTGCACTTGACCGTACACGGTTATGATTTGTAAGTATGTACAAAGCAAATTAGTTCAAGTGTACAATACTTTATTAACAGATCAAGGATTAATGATTTAAAGCGCTCATATAGTGGTAAACTATGCATGAATAAAAGAATTTAAACCACTCGCCTGGTTGTATACCGTTAATCTTAATCGAAAAATTATTTAAACTACTAATGCAGTTGTAAACTGTTCAAGGAGGAATGACTCATAGTAGAGGAGACGTGGAAGATCGACCTTCACCGATCTGTTAACTCGATGAGACATTTTTTATCAAATATAATTTATAAACAAATATGCCTATGATAACTTGCCTATCGAAAAGTGTTCATAGCTATTTTTTTTTGTTTTATTGTTGAGTGCCTTTAGCCATCAAACGAGCTCCATCATCAGACCCTGGTTACCATCTGGGATCAAAGTACTAAGTAGTAAAGTCCAAACTCGATGGGGTAATTCGTAATTTCATTAATTCAGTATGGCCAAAGGCACTCCACAATAAAACGACACAACCCCATCGAGTTTGGACTCGTTTGATTCGTCTTGACGAGTACTTTGATCCCAGATGGTAACCGGGTCTGATGATGGAGCTCGTTTGATGGCTAAAGGCACTCAACAATAAAACAAAAAAAATATAGCTATGAACACTTTTCGATAGGCAAGTTATCATAGGCATATTTATGAACTAAAACAATTACTTTGCTCACCCGCGACCTTACAATAGTTACGTTTATGCAAGAAATGTGCGTTCATGCAGTTCCTCCACCTCCACACTGTACGAACACACACAAATCACATAAACCCAACCATCACCACCACCAAGCTACACTGACGCGTTTCGAACTCAACCAGAGCTCATCTTCAGAGTTACCACAACCGTATGCTATGCTACCAAATGTTAAACTAACACTACTAACATACTAACTAGTTTAACATTTGGTAGCATAGCATACGGTTGTGGTAACTCTGAAGATGAGCTCTGGTTGAGTTCGAAACGCGTCAGTGTAGCTTGGTGGTGGTGATGGTTGGGTTTATGTGATTTGTGTGTGTTCGTACAGTGTGGAGGTGGAGGAACTGCATGAACGCACATTTCTTGCATAAACGTAACTATTGTAAGGTCGCGGGTGAGCAAAGTAATTGTTTTAGTTCATTAATATGGACCTCCGCAAAGTAACGCCTGATTCAATAAATTATAGGCATATTTGTTTATAAATTACTAGCTGACCCCGCAAACGTTGTTTTGCCATATGACCTAGGGGTATTAAAAATAGCCTACGACCTATTCTCAGACCTACCGAATATAGAGAAAAAAGTTTCATAAAAATCGGCCAAGCCGTTTCGGAGGAGTTCGGTAACAAACACCGTGACACGAGATTTTTATATAAGTACTAGCTTTTGCCCGCGACTTCGTCCGCGTAGAATTCTAATTTGTGGTAAAGCTTCTTCATCTCTTTCATTATAAAACAAAAAACCGGCAACGGCAACATCCATTATTATTATCATTTCATCATCATCAGTATCAGTTAGTGAATATTATAAATCCCGTTTATTCACTATCCCGTGGGAATTTCAACAAATTTGTCCTTATTCTATGCAAATTTTCGCTTATATTAATCCCGCGGGAATTTTGCATTTTCCCCGAGAAAAAGTAATCTATGTCCTTAAAGGTGTAGCTTTCTACCGGTAAAAGAAGTTTTAAAATCAGCCCCGTAGTTGAATTCACTTATTTTTTTCCCGTGTGAATTTTGCTTTTTCACGGAGAAAAGTAGTCTATGTAAATAATGGTTGGTGTAACTTCCTATTGGTGAAAGAAATTTTCAAATCAGCCCTCAAGTGATGTTCACTTCTTTCTATCCTACGGGAATTTTGCATTTTACCGAATAAATAGTAGGTAACCTAGCCTATACCAACAAAGGATAGTGTAGCTTTCTATTGGTAATTTTTTTTTTAAACTCAGCCCCGAAGTTAAATTTACTATTTTCTATAGCGCGAGAATTTTGCATTTATCCGGAAAATAGCATCCTATGTTAATCAAGGACAGTGTATCTTTTCTATTGGTGAAAGACATTTTAAAATGAGCTCCGAAGTTGAATTTTTATTTCTATCCCTTAAGAATTTTGCATTTTTCCGGAAAAAAGTAGCCTATGTCAATAAAGGATAGTGTAACTTTTTACTGGTAAAAGATTTTTTTTTAAATCGGCTCGGAAGTTTCAGAGATTATCTATCCCACAGGAATTTCCAAAAATCCTGCAATAAGTTTTTTTGCTGTTATGTATGACCATTTACGTTTATACTGAATTTGAAAAGTTTAGTACTTAATTGTAGTTACGGAGATAGGATCCAGTTGATTTGAGTATATAAATCCTGATTTATCCTTATCCCGTGGATATTTTCAAAATTATTTAAATTAGCTTTATACCTGTTCTAATAGTGTACTTGCAGGCCCAATTGGAACAGTTTAGTAATCTTCGTTATGGGGATAGGGTCACTCTCGATTAATGAAATATATACATCCCGTATATTCCTTATCCCGTGGAGATTCCGGAAAATTCTTTCTTATCGGATGCCTACGTCATACAAAAGACACATCCTCCAAGTTTCAGATCTCTACATACAGCGGTTTAGGTTGTGCGTTAGTCCGCCAGTCAGTCATTTAGGACTTCAGGACAAAGCATTTTATATGTATTTGCATTGCACCAAGCTTTTATGCGAGTTCAACAATGATGTTTGAATACTCAATTCGATTTTATTCGAAAAAGGTTGAACTCACATAAAAGCTTCATCATTATCATCATCATTTCAGCCGTAGGACGTCCACTGCTGGACATAGGCCTCCCTCATTGACGCCCAATCATGGCCTTCACCAAAACGTCCGTCCATCTCGTTGGTGGACGTCCCACGCTGCGCTTGTAAAAGCAAAAGCTTGGTGAAATGCAAATACTTATTATAATTAGTTATTATCAGAGATCAGATCAGGAAGTGGTTGACAAACGTAGACAATTGGTTTGCAAAATTTGAAGTTTCGTTTCGTTTACACTGTGTCAAAATAAAAAGTAATTTAAATCAAAAGCACTAAGGAGTATTGATATCAACTTCGAAGCAAATCACCCCCAAAATAACTTTCTACTTCTTTTTAACCCCGTCAAGGGATGAATTTCAGTAAAATACGAAACACGTCTTCTATCAATTCTGTTATAGAATGTTTATGCAAAATTTGAAGTAGATTGGACCAAGGAATCATGTTGTCCCATACAAACTTTGCCCCCCTTTTTTACCCCCTTAGGAGTAGAACTACGAAAAATCCTTTCTTATCGGATGCCTATCATCGTCATACAAAGAACACACCCTCCAAGTTTCAGGTCTCTACGATCTGCGGTTTAGGCTGTGCGTTGATCCGTCAGTCAGGACAAAGGATTTTATATGTATAGATTAGATATTTGATAAAAAATATGTCTCATCGAGTTAACAGATCGGTGAAGATCGATCTTCAACGGCTCTTAGACCATCAAATTCATCAGATGCCTACCCACGTTGCTTCGTCTTCTTTTAGGTACTTGTAATTTAAACGGCATTTTTTTACAAAGTGAAGGGAATAAACTGACTTGAGTATGATTAATTGATTATTAAATTTATTAATTAAGGAATTGAGCGTGCAGATATTTATTTTATGCATAAATAAAATACCTTCACATTACATAGACTTAAAAAAAATAGTGCGTGTAGTCCCTCCGCGCGGAAGAAGTGAAACTTCATAATAAAAAATAAAAAAAAAAACAGGCGGTCACCCATCCAAGTACTGACCGCACCCGACGTTGCTTAACTTCGGTGATCGGACGAGAACCTGTGTTTTTGTCAAATATCTTGAAAACGGTGCATCCTACGGCAAAATCAATGGCAGTGGCGTACCAGTCCCTTAAACAGAAAACCGTGCAAGCCTATTCATCTGTCCAGACCTTACAGGGAGACCTTAAACTTTCGCAGCAGGTCCAAGACCTCAAGCTAAGTATTCAAGAGTCTGTGAAACCATCCACGAAGGGAGCTTCCTTTGCTGACATGGTTAAAAAAAGCCCTAATAATTACATACAGCCGGAATATGATAATTCTGTAACCATTTATCCCAACGACAAATTGAAATCTAGTGATGAGACGAAATCTCTTGTCCAAAAACTAATAAATCCCGAACAGATAAAGCTGCACGTCAAAGGTTTGCGCAAGACTCGGAACGGTGGTGTCGTAATCAGCACGGAAACAAAGGAGGATATTGAGAAACTGAAGCAATCCGCCCAGATAAAAAACTCAGGCCTTACGATCGATGAAACGCAGAAACGTAGGCCTAGAATAGTAATTATAGGAGTGCCCGCATCTATGTTGGAAATTGACGTTGTTTCCTTTTTGTACCACCAAAACTTAGCAGATAATCCTCAATGTGCTAGTTTCGATAATTATGTTTTTGAACTCTATCAAGATGAGCCACAAGTCGGGAAAAAAGGATTCAGAAAGTCTTTATTAATTGGTCATCCTGCCCTGTTAGAGATTTTACTTTGGTCACAAGATGTTATAAGTGTCAGCAATATGGTCATGCTGCCAAGTTTTGTCGGGAGTCATCCGACACCTGCGGCCACTGTGGCGAGCCACATCATAAAAGAATGCCTAAATAAGGCAGATGATCCAAAGTGCGCTACTTGCTTGCGTTTTAAAAAACCGAGCAACCATATTACCTACAGTCTACAGGTGCGGCTGGCTGTCCAGCAAAAATTATGGCTGAAAAACGTTACATAAGTTCAATAGATTACGAAGGCAACTAGGTAATAGCCACATTTTATATCTCTATAGGTTTTCGCGATAATTGTTATAAAATTATTTTTCTCAAACATGCTATGAAATATTGACGTTATGTTCCTTAAAATACGCCACGAACTGTCACGTTGCAGGTGCGGCTAGACGAGAGGTCAATAATGGAATTTCATACAACATTGCTGGCCAAGGCCAGCAAAGTGATCGTCTATTGTTTTATGTGACACAGCACCATGACGTTTAATAGGTCGACGTGGTCGACGTGGATGGATGGATGGACGGACGGATGGACGGACGGACGGACGGACGGACGGAGGGATGGATGGATTTTGATGGATGGATGGATGGATGGATGTTGATGGATGTTGATGGATGTTGATGGATGTTGATGGATGTTGGTTGATGGATGTTGATGGATGTTGATGGATGTTGGTTGATGGATGTTGATGGATGTTGATGGATGTTGGTTGATGGATGTTGATGGATGTTGGTTAATGGATGTTGATGGATGTTGATGGATGTTGATGGATGTTGATGGATGTTGGTTGATGGTTGTTGATGGATGTTGATGGATGTTGATGGATGTTGGTTGATGGATGTTGATGTATGTTGATGGATGTTGATGGATGTTGTTGGATGTTGATGGATGTTGATGGATGTTGATGGTTGTTGATGGATGTTGATGGATGGATGGATGGATGGATGGATGGATGGATGTTGATGGATGTTCTTGTTCATGGATGTTGACGGATGTTGATGGATGTTGATGGATGTTGATGATGTTGTTGGTGATGGTGATGGTGATGGTGATGGTGATGGTGATGGTGATGATGATGGCGGTGATGATGGTGGTGATGATGATGATGCATGTTTGAGAAAAACTCTATACAAGCCTTGGTTACGAACAGGGATTGCCGGCCTCGTATCTCTAGATGGCCTCGTTATCACTCGGGCATCTATAACTACTCGGCCGGCAATCTCCTATTTCGCGGCCGCTGCAGTAATGTACTATTACTACATTTAAGTTTTTTTTTTTTGTAAATTTACCACTATATAAAACAAATAATGGCCATATGGCTGACCTATTAACATAAATTATAAATTATCTACATTATTATTTTTACCTTAGGCACGAATACGTACGAGTATAGTTCTTAGTCAGCAAATTTTCGCATCGGCTCTGACCCGGATAAAAACTGCAATAGAAGTATGGTTTATACGACCTTAATACCTTCTTATGTATAACGGATGATGTATACGTACCTATTTAGATTTAAAAAAACAATTGATTTAGCTATACTATTTTGTAATTACTTCGAATATTTTGTTATTTTTTTATTGTGTCTGGATTCAACTTTATTTTATGTCTGCATATTTTTATAAAATATTTGCACTGTTAAGCTTAGCTGATTATTTATTTATTTTAATTATTTATGATAGCTTGTTTAGCCTGCGACACAGAGTTCTCTAGTAACCCTAGTGCAGGCATACGTGTTACATAGACTTTTGTAAAACATCGTATTTCATGTCATCTTGTACTGCAAATTATTGAATAAATTATCTTAGGTATCTTATCTTATCTTATCTAATGAAATTTTCATCCCCCCTTTGAAGCCCCTGCACACACCCCCGTTGTTTTTGTCAAATATCTTGAAAACGGTGCATCCTACGGCAAAATCAATGAAATTTTCATCCCCCCCCCTTGGAACTGCCGCACCCCCTCCCCGGCACCTCACCCCTCTCGCAAACGTTTCGTAAACGTCAACTTGCGTTGCGTTCATCATCAGCCTATGTTCGTCTACTGCTGGACATAGGCCTCTCCCATGGCACGATACTGAGCACGATCCTCGGCCACTCTCATCCAGCTGTTGCCAGCCGCCTTGCGAAGATCATCGCTTCACCGAGTCCGAGGACGTCCGTCCCACGCTACGTTTGCCAATCCGTGGTCTCCACCAGGGATGTTGCGGATGCAGATTTTTTCACATCCACGGATGCGGATGCGGATGCGGATTTTAAGAGGCTCACATCCGCGGATGCGGATGCGGATGCGGATCTGTACAAAAAACTTAAGTGTGGGTGGGTTAAAAAAAAGACAGTAATATTTATCCTTTCTTTACTTAATAATAAAGTAGTGAGGGAATTATTATTACTAATTAATCATTTTAGTAATTAAATTTGAACATTGGTGCATTATATTTAATGAAAAGTAGAATGGCCGCCTTTTCGGACTCCAGTCTGGGGGGTTACTACGAAATTCGAAGTTCGGATCGTGCGGTCCCTCTCACTCTCGTAATAAATACCATTAGCGTGAGCGGAACGGCATGAAACGAAGTTCGAATTTCGCGCTTCGTAGTATAGGCCTGAGGCGCTACTACGAAATTCGAAAATCGAAGTTCGTATCGTATTATCCCTCTCACTCACGTTTCAAATCATATTAGCGTGAGCGGGACGGCACGAAACGAAGTTCGAATTATGCACTTCGTGGTAGGGCCTCTGAGGCTCTACCACGAAGTGCATAATTTGAACTTCGTTTCGTGCCGTCCCGCTCACGCTAATATGATTTGACATGAGAGTGAGAGGGATAATACGATACGAACTTACATTTTCGAATTTCGTAGTAGCGCCTCTGGGGCGCTACTCCGAAATTCGAAAATCGAAGTTCGCATCGTACCGTCTCGCTCGCTCTCGTATTAAATACTATTAGTATGAGCGGAATAGCATGATACGAAGATCGAATTTTACACTTCGGAGTATATAGGCCCTGTTTCGCAAGAGTTCCGCCCCTTTCTTTCTTGTCGCGACCTGCTACACATCCACATCCGCATATGCGGATGCGGATGCGTATATTCGCAACATCCCTGGTCTCCACTCAAGAACTCGTCTACCCCAACGGTTATCGGTTCTTCGCGACTTCGGTACTTGCGTTGCGTTGCGTATTTAACGCAACGCTTGTTGGAAGTCGCATTAGAAGTTTCAATTCAAAAGTTTCACTTCAAAAACTGAAAAACTGGTCAAGAAAAGTTAGCATAAGTAATATTGTTCCATATACTGGTTCAAGTAAGATTGATTTAATGTTATAAGCTCATTTACACTCGCGTACGAGTGGCGAGTCGAACTGCGAGACGAGCAACGAGACGAGAACAGTGCCTCTACCATGAGTTTGCACTGGTTTCCGTGACCGTACTCGCTAGCGACGGCGTGGGTTATTTGTATGGAGAATTGTACAGCGCCTCTAGCGGTCACTTACGGAAGTACAATTCTCCATACAAATCATTTACGCCGTCGCTAACGAGTACGGTCACTGTGAACTAGTGTGGACTCGTGGTAGAGGTACAGAGCTTTATAACGTTATGAAAAAAACGATATAATACCGGTATAGGTACATCGTTTGTGTTTAAAATTTCGTTCAAACAAATTCTATATTCCTTCATAACGTTAGGTATATCATATCATAACGGAAAGAAAACCATAACGTTATGAAATAGCGTTATAATAACGTTATATACGCGCTGTTGCCGCTTCATATACTTTGGGCACAGGCACGGCACGTCGGCACTCGGCCGGCGCTGGATGGAACTATTCCATGCTCCATCACTTCATGCGCCGCGCTCGCAGCGCAGGAGCGGGTGAAATTCAGTATAAGAAAGAGATGGTCTATAACGTTATAATGGATACCGCTACAGAATAACGTTTTATTAAAAAACGCTATACGGTAATATAACGCTATGAAAAATAGCGTTATGCAAAAATAACGTTAAATAAAGCCCTGGATGAGAGTGTGAATAGGCTCGCCTCGCGCCTCGTCTCGTGATTTGCAGGCTCGCTTCCGGAGCGAGACGACGAGACGAAGCACGAGGCGTGAGTGTAAATCAGGGGGGTTACTACGAAATTCGAAGTTCGAAGTTTGGATCGTGTGGTCCCTCTCACTCTCGTAATAAATACCATTAGCGTGAGCGGAACGGCATGAAACGAAGTTCGAATTTCGCGCTTCGTAGTATAGGGCCAGGTATTATTACAGAGACAAAGTTTGATTGTTCAAGGCAAAATGATTTATACCATAATTATTTATTTAAGATCAAGTGTGAGTAAGAACAATTCAAACGTCAATACCATTTCATTCTATCTATCCCAGGATAAATGAGTTAAATTACAAAATAGTAAGAAATATCATTTTTTTTATAGTGGGTCTATCTATACACCGTGAAATTTTAGTGGTTGTTTTCCCGAAACGAGGTGATTTAGTTTCGATTGTACAATCGATTTATAATTACTATTTTGACTAGAGTCAAAAATCCAATTGTGAAAAACGAAAGTCGAAAATGACCGCAAATCAATAGTAACGCTTCGTTGGTACAAGTAGCATACGATCGTACGATAGGTGGCACCAACGAAGCGTTACTATTGGTTTGCGGTCATTTTCGACTTTAATTTTTCAATTGGATTTTTGACTAGTCAAAATAGTAATTATAAATCGATTGTACAATCGATACTAAATCACCTCGTTTCGGGAAAACAACCACTAAAATTTCACGGTGTATACAGTCAAAACCGTTTGTAACGACATTCAAGGGACAGCAATATTTGGTCGTTAAACACGGTTGGTCATAGTAACCAATGTTACTTTGGTATATAAGATTGTGTTGGTTTTTTTTCTTGGTTGTTACATCCAATATGTCGTTGTAATTGGTGTCGCTATAAACGGTTTTGACTGTACTTACATGCATTAGGGTTAGGTAGGGATAACATTTAGTAAATTTTGACACTGCTCTGCCCCGGATTACTTACTTAAGAGGGTTTATACCTGCTGAGCTGGCAACGTTGCATTTTTGTTAGTTTTTCTCGATTATTCCATAAAAATTGAATGAAAATTAAAAATGTTTTGTATACAAATTGTTCTAATATATAAGTTAATGTGTCTACTGCAATAATAATTCGTGATAGACTTTTATTTTCTTTAAAAACGAACAAATTATTACCTAACGGTTTTTAATGAAAATAAGTGTCTTATCACGAATTATTATTGCAGTAGACACATTAACTTATATATTAGAACAATTTGTATACAAAACATTTTTAATTTTCATTCAATTTTTATGGAATAACCGAGAAAAACTAACAAAAATGCAACGTTGTCAGCTCAGCAGGTATAAACCCTCTTAACCCAAGGTTACTAGTTTAATTTTTTAACCTTAGATAGACCGTGCAAACTTGTTATATAAATATATAAATATACGCTCGTTGAACTAGAGAGCAAAATAAAATGCTTCAACATGGCAACAATTTAGTATGTAAAATTAAGTTCACTTAATTGAAGGTTCTTTCCTTGTTCTTTCTTGTTTGTATTAGTTTTAAACTGTTTTTTAATGTACAATATCTATGTAGTTTAGTTTCCGTGTAAAATCAATCAACGTCTAATTTATTTTATGATGATCGCAGCTAAAAAAATCCAGCTATTCTGAACAGCTTGAACACACCTTGGAATTGTCAATTCAATATGTCATTTTCATGGAAGTTAGTTTTGTACACGGAACAATACTTTTTCAAATAAAACATGATTGAAATCTAGTAATTCACGTTGCTATGTAATAATTCTTATTAGTTATTTTGTGTTTTAAAGTGTCTTGTTTTTTATGACTTATCATATCGGTTTTTATCAAAGTAAATTTTGATAATTTATTAACAACTTCAGCAACTAATTTTAATGTCTTACCCGTTGAGTTTAAGGATGTATCACATTCTTTGGGTTATATTGTACAGGCTTTGGGATGTATCTACATTAACGCTTATATCGAGTATCCTCGTATTTTTCTTGTATGGATATTTGGTTGCTTTTTGCGTTTTCGTCGTCGGTTTATCAGGTAGGTTTAACTCTCTGACAATCGACCTTGCACTAAGATTATTCGTATGTTTCCTTAAGAATTATCGTAATAGGGCATTATTATCAAACAAAACCCATATTCGCATTTTAATAAAAGCTGGCTTAACATAGCCTTATCCTGTTTTGTATATGTTATACATAAAAGTGAAGTAGTTAATTAATTTATGGAATAATTAATTGCTCTTCTATAACCTGTTACTCATAAACTTTTGTGAGAGCTTAAATGACTGAAACTTTTAGTCTATTTGGTAAATATTGAAGTGTTGAGAATTATTTTTATCCCTGCATATGAGGGATTTAACTTATTCAACATTTTCTTCATTAATTTTCCATTAATAAGAATATTACTTGATGAGTAATGCACGGTTTCCCAAACCATGGGTCATGAGAGAATGTAGAGTGGACCCTGCCTGTAGTACAACACATCAACCAACTGTAGTATTAAAAACTAAATACCTATGTAGTGTCTATTGCTTACTATCACAATATGTATGTCATGCTGTTTTTCGGTAAATAAAGCCTATATTAAAGACGGGCTCCTTCAATACACCAACCAAGCTTGTTTGTTAGTTGAAAAGCCCTTTATTCATATTGGTAACCGTTAAATTTCCTAGAAGTGGGTCCTGACTTTTTAAACTTGTATTTGATGGGTCATAGCCCAGACAACTTTGGGACCAGCAGCTAATGCATAGTTATGAAATAAGGCTGTTTGTGGTTGTATGTATGATATGTCTAGGATTAAATATCTTGTGACTTGTTTAATTATTTTTAACACTTACATCTAATAATCTATTTGGTTATGTCCAGACATCAGAATTATTAATAGGTCATGTTGTGTTTTGTATAACAGTATTTTAATCATTATTATTACAAACTTCAGGAATCCTGTACAGCGCTCAAGATCTTCTGCTATACTACCCAAATGATCCACCTGACTCCAGACTGTTTATTCTACAACCTAGCAACTTCAAATTGCCACATGAAAGTATAAAGATTAAAAACAAGGATGGCTTCAAAATTCACATATTCTTTGTAAAGCAAGCCAACAATAGCAGTCATGTCCCCACTATGGTATTTTTTCACGGAAATGCTGGCAACATGGGTCAGAGGTAATAGCAATCTATCAATCACTAACTGGAAGATGTTTTTCTTTCTGCATCACTTCTAGTAGAAATGCCAATTAACATCTACTCAAATATTAACATGGATTATTACTTTCAGTGATTTGCAGAAGTTTTCTAAATGTGGCAATAACATTTTAACTGTTATTCAGTCTTCTTATTTACTTTCACAGATTGTCTAATGTTTCTGGCTTTTATCATAAGTTAAGAATCAATATTATGATGGTGGAGTACCGAGGCTATGGGTTGTCAGAAGGGACTCCATCAGAGAAAGGACTTTACATTGATGCCCAATCTGCTCTTGACTATTTAATGCACAGAACAGATATTGATCGCTCAAAGATTATTTTGTTTGGCAGATCATTAGGTATGTGCCATTGACAGTTAGTGATTGATATTGAACAATAAATTCTAATAATGAATATGAGATCTATTAAATTGTTTATTCATTTCAGGTGGGGCAGTCGCCATAGACTTAGCTTCTAGGCTAGAGTACAGAAATAAAATTTGGGCCTTAGTTGTAGAAAATACATTTACAAGCATCCCTGATATGGCTCAAATCATTCTCAAATGGAAATGTTTAAAAATACTACCTTTTTTCTGTTATAAAAACAAGGTTTGTAGGTATTTTTGATATTTACTACATTTTATTTACAATCTGATTTGCACACAAAGGAGAATGCTCAACTTTATATGTATAAGAACTGAGTGGTTATTGCATCTCCACCAAATCACCCGTGACATAATACAAAATGTACACTGCATTATTTAAAAAAATATATGTGTATATGCAATGGCATTTGGACAATCTGATTTATATTTTACATAATTTATTCTTCTGATAACAAATAAATTTCTTACCCATGTTAAATAGTTTTTTTGCAAATGGAACTAAATAACGATTTTTATTCCATTTAATGTTTTTTTTTCAGTACATGTCAGTGAACAAAGTTGGCCAGGTGTTAGCGCCGACGCTAGTCATTTGTGGTTCTAATGACACATTAGTTCCACCAGAAATGGCAAATCAGCTATATATGAGATGTGGCGCCATTTGCAAAAAGCTATCTGTGATGCCAGGAGGTGGCCATGACAACACATGGACCTGTCGAGATTACTACTCCTCCATACAGCAGTTCTTGATTAACGCACCACATCTGCCCATGAATCTTGGGCCACTGCTAGATGAAGAGGAAAAAGAAACAGTGACAAGGCACACCTTAGTTCAAACTGTGTAGTTGCTACACTGTAGTGCATTCAGTGAGAACTTTTTATGCACAAAGTAGAATAAATACCTACTGCAATTGTTGGTGTCTGGTGAATAGAATGTTATTGTTCTATCAACCCTCGCAGCCGGCGGTTACCAGTTAAGTGGGCGGCAAGGGGTGAAGAATCAGTTGGTGTGTCGCGGTTTTCACTGCGGCTGTCAAGTCTATTAACCCCACTACTTGGTCCACCATTACATTTTTATAAAATGCCAACTACGAGTATACCTCCATTTGTAAATGCTTTCGTAGCTTCATCCTTCTTCCTCTTAACTAGTTTGCACGGCCTGCCGCTCAAAGACATAGCCGTCTCGCTCCGACTTTGATGCGGAAATGAGACTGTGATATCTATGTGGTGGCTGTCCATGCAATCTATATGACGTCCCTTGCTTGTTTTAAAAAGATTTTGATTGATGAAAGTTTGATGTAACATTCGCACAATGGAGGTTATAAAGTAGGTATAAGGTCTACGTATTTTTAATAAAGAAACGAGTATTTTAAAACATTAGATTATTACGAACTGAGCCCATATATGTCCAGATTTATGGAAAATTAGGCTGCAATATTTGAATAAATTATAGCAATAATAATTAGTACAATGCCTTTTTTATGTTTAGTTTTATGACATTGTATATACATAGTACATATCTACCTAGTTGAATAAAGTTAGATTACACAGAAGCGGAACAGAACTGAGCATGTTTTAGTGCACAAATTTTATAATGGTAATTTTACGTTTTGGTGTGAAAGATAAATTGTCATCATAGTATTTGTTTTTCGTCAGCAGTGCGTTTGCTGGACTAAATCTCGATTTTAAAAAACGAAATTTTTTTCGATGGTTTGGACGGGATTCGAACCCGCATCTCCTGCCTTAACGCGCCATATTTTTTTTTTGTTTTTATAAATCGAAATTGTCATTTATCAGTCTTATCAAAAGAAGCACAATTCAGCAGTAGACAATGAATTCAGCCTGCACAGAGGTAGAGCTTGCAAAGATCTAAACACTACTTACTGTCTGAACGTAGTTGGAGCTTATGTACAGTCAAATATATGCATGTTAGTTACCAAGGCGTCAAAAATATCTATACAACTCTGTCCCTCTAACCATAAGGTTGGTGTTTGCATATATTTAACGCGATGGCTGTATAGATATTTATGTCTTCGACTGTATATACCTCTACATAAATGTATGTAGATAGTTAAGGAACGACAGGTAGACCTATCAATATTGCGAACAGTTCACTCAATACGTGTTTTCTGTCTGATTGTTTGGTCTAGGGGCCTTCCCTTATGTTCTCAACTATCTTTCTATCTAAGCTGTTTCTTCTTTAAGCCTCATCCTTTTCTTTCCAAGCTATTTATTTTCATTAATTTCTAAGATATTTGTGAGCTCTTTTATCCTCGTAAGTCGATACATCTGCTGCTAACTGTACATGCATAATGCATATATATAATATTATTTAATTCTGACGTTACAAAGTAAAACCAGGATTATATTTAAAAATAAAAAAGAACAGGCCAAGTGTGTGTCGGGCCATACGCAGTGTAGGGTTCCGTGCTAACATGCGTCAAATAATATTAAGTTTTGATCGACTACCTATTACTTGTTAACTTGTACCTAAAACCTACTGAGCTGTGTGATAGTGTTCCTTTTAAATTCGTTCCATATTTATACTACTATTATGATCTTTTCAGGCAACGGTTTAGCTTATTTGAGGGGGGACACACTTGACCCTGTAAGTGCTTCCAAAGTCTAAAATTTTGCAAACTGATTCCTAAATCGAAAAATTATTATTGATGGTTTGTACCTAGGTTAATATTATTATTAACACATACATAATTAAATATTTTTTTTTAGCTTCTTAGCACACAGTCTCGAAGGTAACCTCAGACGGACGGACATGACGAAACTATAAGGGTAAAAACGGGAAAAGGAAATAGCTTTCACCAGAATAAATATATAAAACTCGCTTCAATAAAAAAGTGCTGGACATGATATTGATGATGAAGAGTGTTGCTGTGATATAAGAAATATTAATTTAGGGCTCTTTAGTAGGTTTGTTTTGGGAATAAGTAAATTTTCATCGAACTTTACGGGCAGAGTTGAGCGTTATTTAAATAATTTCTCATCTAGTTAATTATTTTATTTGAAAATAATTTATTCGAAAAATCACATATAATGTGCTGTCAACTCTTTTATTTTTAGATAAATTATCTAAGATGAAGATAGCAAACTTTTGTTATTGAAGTAAGCTTAGATTTATATAGAATCTCTCGCCGGGTCAAACCGTCAGCGTCACACTGACATTCATCTTTTATTTAAAGACCCAACTAATTTACCTAGATAAGAATATAGCTCATCTAGATAAATTCAAAATAATAAATGACTGATTATTTAGTTATTTCAAATAACGAATAATTTCTTTATCTTCCCGGTTATTCGTAAATAGATAAATTTTGCCCAACTCTGCTTACGGGGTTTGTTTGAATACTTGCAGGGTTAAAAATCTTTGTTTTGATGAAATCTGACTTTTCCGTTATGAGATAATTTTGGGGAATTATTGAACCATTATCCCATCATAAATCATAATCATAACTGAACTAACGGGAGAACTGAATGAGCTCATTTCTGTAGTCGCCATCATAGAGGTACATCGGAGAGTTCAAGGTGGTCAAAAATATCTGAACACGACCGTATTGTCAATAGCTTACGTGCGTGTTCAAATATTTTTGCACACCTTGACATGTTATGATGGTTAGGTACTGTAAAATCGTAATACAAATCGATGCACTTACTTTTTTATATTGTTAAGTAATGCAGCGATTTCAAGTTTAGTAGGTGTACTTATTTGAGTAATGAGAGCGCACCGTTATTTAACATTTTAATTGAAATAAGTAATTTAAGTTCAGACAAAGACAAGTAATGGGAGTAGGTAATGCATTTACAAAATTTCATTGATATTGGTCATTATTGATTGTATATTAACAGGTAGGCTACCTACATTTGAATAGAATGTGAAAGCTAGAGGAATCATAGCTGAATGCAAAAATTCTATCTCGAAAGCAACTCAAAAATATGACCCATTGATGTACATAAATATATATAAATTAAAAGTCGAGTAATGGGGAATCTGCACTGCCTATACTTAAAGGTCGCAATCCTACGCAGTAGCCAGATCCCGTATAACCTTATCATGTCGATATGTACGATAGATATTATGGAATATTGATTTCTCTGACGTCCCACAAGCTGCAATTTTGCCGGCTAAAATACCGCATGGGTTTGCAATACTTAATTGTGTTTTGATTTATTACTTATGTTAGGCTAGATAATAAAAATACTTATTTCCTAAATTATTTATTTCAATATACCAAGTCCTTTTAACAATCCACGCACCTTATGGTACTCAAATATATTATGTAAACAAAGTATGTCTCCTACTTTTTAAACACCTCAAGAAGAAGGTATCTCGCACAATACTCCTGTAAATGCGAAATACAAAGCTAAAACTGATTCAAAATTATGTAGGATGCAATGCAACAGAAACAGCGGGTGTAAAAACAGATGTTATTTTTTTATAATTCAGGCTTAAGAATACTCAGACAGTCAATATGCTAATAGACGTGTCTGTGAAAGTACAAAATATACAATCTAATAAAAACAAAAATAAAACTAGATAATGACATTTAAGCTTCAAAATTATAAAGTATAATATAAGTGCGAATAGTGTCCCATACAGGCGCACGCGTACGTATAGCTGAGAAATTGATCCGTCGCCGGGCGCGCAAGTTGTATAGCGTGCAGCCGGCAAGCCTAGTCTACAATTAATTTAGCAAATATATTTATTATGCAAATACATCAAATTACAGTTTTAATTTGTTACCAAGGAAGACGTACACGGTACAGACATAAGTTACTGACAAAATATATAAAAAATATTTTATGAGATAATATAGTTCATACGAATTTGTAAAAAAAAAAATTGCACACATTTATTATGTTCGCTAATTCATTATTCCTCACTATTCAGTTTTGGTCCATATTGAAACAAATTACTTTATGAACACTGTACAATTAAAAAACATTGACCACTGCTAACGCGCAATACAAACACAAATTACTTTTACTGAATACTAAACATTATCAGTACATTTTTTATTATAACCAAAGCAAGTAAATAAATTAGAAAATTTCAGACAAAAATTATTTTCTTAAGAGATGCTGATCAACAACATTACAGTATTATTATACGAGTAAGACCAATAGGTTTTTATACTTACATTAAAAATTTAAAATTATGGTACTTTGCAGAAATAAATATAAAAAAATCTGGATTTAATAACGTTTCATACATGATTATGATTAGCTATGATGTTAGCAGACGCGGGCCCGCGAGGTGCGCCGCGCCAGCCACTGTTGTTGCGGACTCGCCGCGCCGCGCTCCTTTGATGTCCAAATCCTAAACCCCTCTTGAGTTTTAATGTTTTAGTCCAGAAAAATCCAATACCTTTGTGTCCAGTTTAAATCTATTTTTTTTTATCGTTTAAATTTTATAGCTTTACACATGTGCAAGAGGTAGAGAATTATTCTTGTACAATTCATACAAACTGAAATTTCACACATCACATCACATGTAAATGTATGTGTACATAATTATCATCTTATTTCGTTCATGAAGTTACAAAACAAAATTATGATTATGCTAAAATGTATAATAATGTTCACATCCAAAAACGTAATACAGATAAGTTTGAAAAATATTCTGTAATAATAAGAGCTTTCTGCACTTTTAACACCGAAAAATGTATGTATCCATTTAGATTTTTAGATTAAATTCATAAAACTTTACAAAAATACATGGTGGGCATTACAGATGGGTCGCGCCCAGGAGGCTAGTGTTCATAACTTTAATTGATCATAGGAATAGCCGCTGCGTCAGTTGAGCGAAGGCAGTGGATCGCCGAGAAAAGTGCACGCGTCCAGAGGCCTCGGCACACTAGGGCGTGTTGGGGATATGAAGCATCCTTGCTTTTTGCATGTTTGCTGGGGTATTTAATAGTTAATCTGGTAGGGCTAGTGGTGTGAGGTGGGTGGCGGCGTTAGCGGCGCGCGCCGAACTCGACGGCGTCGTCCTCGGAGATGTCCCCGTGGCGCCACAGGTTGAGCCGCTGCCCCTTGGCGTGCTCCTGCGCCGCGCGGTACTCGCCCAGAAGCGCCGCCAGCCGCCGGTCGCGCGTGCCGTCCATCAGCACCAGGCCCTCCTTTATCAGGTTCTATAACACAAATAACACTCAAATAACTATTCATGTTTTCGTACCACATTATTAGAACTATTTTTTTTTGTAATACATAGCTCATACATACACAGAGTAAGAAACAAAAGTTGTCTCCCCTGTGGACATAAAATTAGCGTCTCCGAGTCAGTAAACTTAATATTTATTTATTTTAATGGGGGTCCCACACGCCGATGTAGACTTGACTAAAAAACATTGGCTATAAGAACAATCTGATTAATAATCTGAAGTCATCTTTTTATTGCAAACCTAGCTGTCTATGAAGAATTAGTTTATCGCTATCCCTGGGAACTATGCAATTAAAACTATCCTATGTCCTTTCCCGGGGCTTTATACCGAATATCATCTAAATTGGTTCATCGGTTTAAGAGGGTTTATACCTGCTGAGCTGGCAACGTTGCATTTTTGTTAGTTTTTCTCGATTATTCCATAAAAATTTAATGAAAATTAAAAATGTTTTGTATACAAATTGTTCTAATATATAAGTTAATGTGTCTAATGCAATTATAATTCGTGATAGACTTCTATTTTCTTTAAAAACGAACAAATTATTACCTAACGGTTTTTAAAGAAAATAAAAGTCTTATCACGAATTATTATTGCAGTAGACACATTAACTTATATATTAGAACAATTTGTATACAAAACGTTTTTAATTTTCATTCAATTTTTATGGAATAATCGAGAAAAACTAACAAAAATGCAACGTTGCCAGCTCATCAGGTATAAACCCTCTTAAGCAAAGGGATGGCACAACAGAAACTTATAATATCGCTGTACGCACCTTGCCGAGGTCGAGGTTGGTGTTGGGGTCGACGAGCGTGACGGCGGCGGGGGCGCCGGCGGCGGCGCGCTGCTCCACGTTCAGCAGCAGCTTCTTGTTGAGCGTGTCCATGGAGAAGGCCCGCACGGCCTCCAGCTTGTCCTCCGGGTCCGCGGGGAACTTGACGCAGCACAGCGCGTGCTCCGCCGCGTACGCCGGCTCGCTCTCCGTACCCGTGCCGGCCGGCAGCGCCGCCAGCCGCGAGTAGTTCACAACCTGAACGCATTACATTACCTAATTACCATCAGTGAACACGTTCACTGACAGTGACACGACGTCTGTCATCAAAATATTATTACTCCTATGCCAGTGACACACATCCGTGTCAACAGAATTCATACTCCTATGCGAGTGACACTCATTCGTGACTACGATCATTTCGGCCCGCATACCGTAAGGGCTTAGCGGAACGTTGCCGGAACCGAATGTGTTAACATTAGTTTCTAAAGATAACATTAGCATGAATTTGAACAGTATCAGGAGTAAATAGGAAAATGGCTGCGAAATTACTACAAAACTTAAAATTTCACATACCTCTCGATTACCGTAATCAATGTAGAAAATATGGGCCGTTTTATCTTCAGCAAGCTTTTCAACTTTCGCTCTGTACCATTGATCATCCAGAGAGAATCGGGCAGCACAAATTTGTCCCCTTTTTGGCACGAGTGAGCCAGGCAATGGAGCATTGGACTTGAATTCTTGATGAATTTTATCCATTAGTGCTTCTAATTTAGCACCATTTTCTATGTTCTGAGCATAAAAGTTGCCTTCAGGTGTTACTTCAGTAATAATGACTTTATCGTATTTGACTGTCCTGTCTTGCACGGGGGCATTTTTCTCTTTTTCGATTTCCTTTTCTACTTCGACGTAGTCCTTCCAGACGCCGATCCTCTTCTTGATGGCGTTCTCCTCGGCGAGCTTGATGGCGCGCGCGAACTCCGAGGTCTCGGCCGTGTGGTGCATGGAGGCCAGGCCGTGCTCCACGAGCGCGACGGACAGGTTCTCGCCGTCCACCCACAGCCAGCCGATGAAGTTGCCGGCCTTGTCCATCTCCTCGACGGTGGCGACCACGTCGTGCTGCAGGCACTTCTCCTTGGTGAACAGCAGCGCCTCCTCGCCGAACGGCTCGGCCTCCTGCATGCCGCCGCCGCCCGCGGCCGGCCGCGCGCCGCGCGGGCAGTTGATGCCCGCCAGCAGGAATGTCACCAGAACGGATTCCTTCGGAATGTATAGCCTCATGCGAGACCCGCTCGCCACGAATTCCACTGTGGCTTCCGTCTTTTGCGCTCTCTTCAAGAAGGGGAAGAATTTTTTAGATTTTGCCGAGTCGCCGCTGGTGTCCTGCACCCGATGAGTTGGTATATCTTTTTTAGCGTTGATACCGAGCCCCGCTTTCTGAGCCTTCAGTTCCGCTTCGAGAAGTTTGTCGTAGTGAGAGCTCCTTTGATCATTATCTTTACTGTATCTCACCACAGTAGCATAACCTTTAGCAACGAGTGCCTCAGCCATGTTGCTGCAAAAATAATACAAGTATAAATAAGACTCATTGCAAAAACATAAAATTTGAGTCATTAATAAAATACTCAAATATTTATACTTACGTTCCACTGGCTAGAACAGTACAGCAAGTTTTTTCAGGGAAATTATCCTTGGCTGGCTGGATGTAGTCGACGATCACAGTTACTTTCTTACCCACAAGCTTCTTTCGCAGAAACTCGCGCGCTTCAAACATCCATGGGATGTCATACAGGGGCTTGAAACCCTTAGGCCTGATTGATGGCTTGCCATCCTCATCAGGGCTATTCCTAGAAAGAGTTAAGATTATTTAATAGAATAATTTCCAGTTACCAGCGTAAATAATAAAGGATTTTAACTAATATTCTGTTGATAACAATTTTCTTAAAACTCTTTATGAATGTAGTTATAGGTATGTGCGCTCCTGGGTGTACCAAATAAGTTAAGTAAAAACCAATATGCGATCGAGGTTTCGACTGAGCAAGTAGCCTCGGGAGGCAACAATGGCAGGAAATTTGAATGGAGAATTACACGATCGCACGAATAGCGGCTGCCTCGCGAGGTGGTTCAGCCAACCCAGATCAGATTAGTAGTGCAAGTAGTTACTTTTCACGCGGGGGCCTGATGCTGGCTAGGAATATCTTCTTGTGGGTGTTGTTGGGAAGTTTGACGACGAGCGCGTCACCGTTGACCACCTCGAGCACAGTCGCAGTAAACTCTTTGTCTTTAGCCGCGATTATGGGCGCGTTGCTCACATAGTTGGTCCACATGCGGAGCTTAGCTTCCTTGGCGGCGCGCTCTGCGGCTCGGAGTGTGGATGCGCCTAAATATAAAAAAGTCAATATTTAATTACACAAACATACAATCCATTTCACGATAATTAAAAATAAAATGTTATTTTAAAATATATAAATTCGCATTGCACAAATAAAAATGGTATAATAACTCTGCATCAGCCGCTTACTTCCAACTTAACATTTTATATATTCAGGCATAGATTAGTGCAAAATGTAATGCTTTCTAATTTTACTTGTATATATATAAAATTGGCATTATTTGAGCCAAACAAGACTAACATGAAGGTTTGTTTTTCTTCACTTTCTGCATACAAAAGGTTTAACTGTTCAATTTTACTTGTGTAGGAATTGGTGTCCATAACTAGTACTCACCAGATTTCATGACAGCAAGCGACCAGTCAACACATCTGGCAAAACCTTGCCTCAACAATGCTTCTGCAATGTTCCCCTGAGGATGTAGGATGGTGCCCACAAAATTATTGTTGTTTACGGACTCCAAAATAACTTCAACATCTTTTTGTAGTAGTCTTGACTCTAGGAAGAAACGAGCTTCCTCCGCAAACGGCTCGGATTCGCCATCTTGCTTTACAGCTGGACACTGATGTAACAATTTATTTTAAATTAGTACCAGAAATATATAAAACTTGCCTAATGCGAGCAGGATGTGCCACAGTCAATACAGATGGAAACAGGAATTAATAATTCTTGTCAGTCACGAAAAATAGTTTAAGAGAGATAAGATAACTTGTGAATATATTAAAAATTGATTGGTCAAAATGAAGAAGAAAGAAATTATTAGATTACTAACTGTTGCCCGCGACTCCGTCCGCGAAGAATAGGGGTATAAAAAATAGCCTACAACCTATTCCCAGACCTACCAAATATGGATAAAATGGATAAAAAGGTTTCATAAAAATCGGTCAAGCCATTTCGGAGGAGTTCGATAACAAACACTGTGACACAAGATTTTCATATATTAGAGATTTATAACTCACAGCATTTTGATAGTCCATATTTTAGCTTCAATAGTATTTCGATCATTTCACATAATTAACTGCATATTATATGCATAAAAGTACTTACTCTTATCCCAGACAGCATCAAAGTGATCTGGTGAAAATCAGGCAGCAGGCATAGTCTGCAGGTGGAGCCATCCCGCACATACTCAATGATTGCTTTTATGGGCTGACCATTGTATTTATTGACAAATTGCTTGGGATTCTCGATAGTCCATTTGATATCTCGCTTATGCTCCTAAAAATATTTGCTTTACTTTTATTTGCACAAAATGAGATGGTTTCATCAGTTATAGCATAGCAGACCTATGTGGAAAATATTGCAATCTTAGAAAAGGCTAAAAGCAAAGCAAAAACAGATATAAATAAAGAAACACTAAACTAAATAACATAAAAAGGCCATGTCATTTAACAACTTACATTGGCAGCATTTCCCCAGATGCCTTTACTCTGGGATTTTGCAGCATCTTCTATCTCTACAAGGTGCTTCAATTGTGGGATGTTCCGGCCACCTTCTCGGACCTTAGCCAGTCCTTCAGCTAACAAAGCTTCTGTTACATTCTCATCTTTAGTTGGATCTTTGCCTGTCCAAACATTTCCATACTCCCTGGTTGCAGAATTAGGTGGCTTCTCTGCAGTAAATATCACCTCTTTTCCAACCAGTTTCTTTCTTAGAAACTCACGAGCTTCCCAGGCATAGGGTTCATCTGTTGATTCCGTATCACTGGAACAGCATTTAATATTGGTATTTCCCACAAGAGTAGTCTAACCCATGAAGCACCATATAATCACAGGTGTGTTAATTTGTTTAAATAATCATGATCATAGTGATTGTAGGGTTATAAGCTAAAAGAAAACTGCAGACAAGTCTTAATCTTGTTCACCACATCTCACCACATCTTTACATAATATGTCAGTGATTAAACAGTGCAATATGGGATAGATAAAATGTGTAGTGTTTTACAAGTTAGGTATCCTAAATATCTACTTATATCGATGGATATGTTACACATACTCAGACACTAATATACTGAAACAATTTCATACTTGAAAGAATGGAAGTCAATAACGCAGTTTATAAGTCCCTGAGTACAGCTGCTGGTTCAGAGAATGCCCAAACTTTTTGAAATATGTCAACAATTGTGCAAAACTAGTTCTGTAATTTCAATTGAAGAAAGTTATTACATCATTTTATTAATTTGATATTTAATGACTCTGGGCTGTTTCACCACCCATTGGTTAATTTTAACTGACGGATAAATGTGATGCCGTCTCCATGTATTCAAACAAAACAAACAGAGACGGCATCACATTTATCTGTCAAATAAATTTGTTCAATGGATAGTGAAACAGGGGGTAAATTAAAGAAAATAGATGTAAGCCTCACTGCTCAATATATATCTTGTTCTAAATTTGAAAATTATGAAGGTGTGACAACATTAATTCTCATGTAATTTTTGGGTTCCATATCACTACAGAATTGCCATTATAAATATTGAGTAAATAACGCCGAAAAACTTTCCTTTATACCATTAAAGACGACCAGATGGCCTAGTAGGTAGAGAACCTGCCTACGAAGCTTGAGGTCCCGGGTTCGATTACCGTGTCGGGGCAGATGTTTGTATGAATAATACAAATGTTTGTTCTTGGGTCTTGGGTGTTTAATATGTATTTAAGTATGTATCTATCTATATAAGTATGTTTATCCGTTGCCTAGTACCCATAACACAAGCTATGCTTAGCTTACTTTGGGACTAGGTCTATTGGTGTGAATTGTCCTATGATATTTATTTATTTTTATTTTTATTAAACAAACAAAATTTCTATGTAAAAACAATGTGATAAAGTTTGCTATTTCCCTACATATTGCTTCATTTGTGGATAAAAATTTGATTTAGCTAAATAAATCTCTATAAGGAAACCCATTTAAGGTGATTTTTAACAAGTGAAGCCTTCTATTGACAAATGGCTGAACTATCTTACATGGAACAGTGTCTGATTGGCTGACCAGGTATTTTATTTATTATTATTTACTGTATAGCTGCTTTAAAAATACACTCTTGTGAACATTACAGTTTACAATATACAGTCAGCACAGCAGTCTTCAGTTTGACCCTTTGGGTACAGAATTTTAAAAATAATGTTTATGTACATACCTATGAGATTTTAAAAAAGCTTAGCACCATTGTACCCTGTGAATCCAATACACTGTAACTCCGATAGACAGTGTACTGAAGATACAGTGTATTGGATTCACAGGGTACCATTGTGAGTATAAGTTTTGTGTGGTATACAAATTACAAGTACCAAGTTATTTCTAGTGATAAATATTGAACAGACATTTAATTTGTAGAGTCAATATTTAATGTGATGTAATGAGATATTATGAACTTATGATGTTAACATTAGTTTGATCAAATTACCTACTTGGCTAACTTGTACACAATGAAGATAAAATTTGTGTTGAATACACAAACAAATAAGTTATTTATACAATGCACATGAATAAGAACATTATTTGCCTATTATTAATGATATTACTGCAGTAATTAATCTACAACTACTGTAAAAGAATCTATGTTGGTTGTAAGGTAGGTATTTAAAACTAGATACAACAATAAAATCAAAGTAATACATATGGAACTCAAGATTTTTATTACCTATTGGAAACTAAAAAGATAAGTAAGTTCTTTGAAGAAGTAAGAATTGTAAATGTAAAAATTGATGACATAAACAAAGTGTAGTTTTAACAGAACTAGTCAATATTTTACAGAATGCAGAGCATACTAATCTTGATGTACTCACTTGTTGGCGGTGCGCTGGCGCGCTAGCTTGGGCGCAGTGATCCCAGAGAGGGCGATCACTTTCTCAGGTGGAGGGCCACCTTTAGGCTGCTTCCGTATGACTATCGTGTCCCCAGATAATACCTATAATTAGAACACACATTTTCACACACAATATCGTAATCTAAGGCGTGTGGATCTAACACGACACCTTTGACAATCGGTGCGCGCAAAATGCCAGCTGGCAAATGAGAAACGATGCACAGTACGATCATTGCAAGAAACTGAATTAAATGCCATTGCTATCGGATTGATTTTAAGTAAGAAGACTTCGGTCTTGAACTTATCTTTCTGAAATAGAAGATTCACCAATGCCAACAAGGCAAACTAAGAATTCGGCACGAGGCATCGTGATTACTACTGTGTATTTTAATGTTAATGTATACAATCCCTTACCTGCTTCACTATTCCGATTTTGTATGCAGGAGCTGGTGCTGGAGCACTCATTTTAGAAGGTGTTTCCTTGATCACGTGTTAAATGGATAAGAAGCTAAAAATTACTGACGGAGTGAACAACTAACAAGACTGGCGAAACGTGGCGGGCCGCCGGTGTTTCCACATTCAAAAAGGTACTTTCTCCGGTGTGTTGTGTAATGCCGCGTCTACATTTTTAGAAGGCGAGTTTATTGTTGCCACAGTTAAACACAAAGTTAAACAAGTTAACATACGCTAAATAATGAAAAAAAAACAATATTAATTCTATTTACCGATTATTTAGCCTTATTATACTGGATATTTAATTTGTGGTAGAAATAAAGCAAGTATTAACACAATTTTATTAAACCTTTTTTTAACCTGTATAATGTAAGAAATAATAATGAGTTATCTCTATAAATCTATTTACTTGAAGTCCTGGTTGCAGAGCCTTGTTGCAGGGGCACTGCTAGTTTGTAATGTAATAAAGTTACTTACCGATAGTATTGAATAAAAGTTGGCCCAGCCCAGCAGGCTTATTGTCTAACGTTTTTGCGCTTGCTTTCGCAATCACTATTTCTTTCTGCCAAACGGTATAAAATGAAAACAGAAAGAGGTGGTGAAAGCGAAGGCAAGCATCAGAAGCGTTAGGGTATTTTATCTCTCACATCAAGTCTATGGGTTACTATGAAAGTGCGCACACACAGCGCCACGACTCCCGGGATACAAATACACATAACACAAATAAATCGCCTTGCGACTAAGTTGCTCGTGCGCGCATACCCTTAGACAATATACGGCCTCTGGTATGCATACACACATACGATTAGCAGTGGCCTTGATTTAGAGAAGGACATACATACTTAACACACATACCTACCTAAGGGCTTGTTACACTGCATACGCATATGTCATAAAATCAGGTCAGCTCGTAGATTTTCAAGCCTTTTCATTACATTTTGAACATAATTTATATGATATGGGGACATAAGAGGGAGGGGGTAGTAAAAAATCCGTGGTAGCCTAGTGGTTTGACCTATGAAAATGACCTATTTGGCCTTTCATCAGAGGATCGTGGGTTCGAGGCCGGGCTCGCAACTCTGAGTTTTTCGGAGATTAGGTACGTGCAAAATTCATCAAGAGCTTGTCGGTATAGGAAAATATCGTGAGGAAACCTGCAAACACCTGCGGAGAAATTCAATGGTGTGTGTGTGTGTGTGTGTGTGTATGTGTGTGTGTGAGTGTGAGTGTGAGTGTGCGTGTGAGTGTGCGTGTGCGTGTGCGTGTGCGTGTGCGTGTGCGTGTGCGTGTGTGTGTGTGCGTGAGTGTGTGCGTGTGCGTGTACGTGTGGGTGTGTGTGTGTGTATGTGTGTGTGAGTGTGTGTGTGTATGTGTGTGTGTGTGAGTGTGCGTGTGAGTGTGCGTGTGCGTGTGCGTGAGCGTGTGTGTGTGCGTGTGCGTGTGCGTGTGCGTGTGCGTGTGCGTGTGCGTGAGCGTGTGCGTGTGCGTGTGCGTGTACGTGTGCGTGTGCGTGTGCGTGTGCGTGAGCGTGTGCGTGTGCGTGTGCGTGTGCGTGTGCGTGTGCGTGTGCGTGAGCGTGTGCGTGTGCGTGTGCGTGTGCGTGTGCGTGTGGGTGTGTGTGTGTGTGTGTGTGTGTGTGTGTGTGTGTGTGTGTGTGTGTGTGTGTGTGTGTGTATGTGTGTGTGTGTGTGTGTGAAGTTCCTAATCCGCATTGGGCCCGAGTGGGAATTATGGGCTAATCCCCCTCAGTCTGAGAGAAGGCCTGTGCCTTGCAGTGGGACGTATATTATAGGTTGGGATAATGATAACAGAGGGATAAACTTTTTGTTTGATTTTACGGTCAGCATCAAAAGTAGCTGGTCGCTTATGTACCTTATCGTAATGTAAAACACAATTGTCAATCATGTATGACATTTGCACCTGACTGTAAAACGACAAGGTACAAAAGTGACCAGCTACTTTTGATATTATTTCAATTTATTTTCTGTTCATCGTAGCTGGCATTGGCCCAAGCCTTAAGGCCGCCATTAAGGGAAAGATAAATACTTTTGATGCTGACTGTATGTAGGGGGTAATCTGTTGAACTATTGAACCGATTTAAATAATACTTACACTTATAGAAAGCTTAATACTTCCTATGCCAGTTTAACTTACTTACTTACATACATTTTGGGAAGGTAGTAAGGTGATTGTGATTGATTATAGATAAAATGGAACAATTGTTTGAGAAATAGCTCATTTCAATGAACTGTTTACCCATTATACCTAAACAGCCGAAAATAATTTCGTAACAGGGGTGCGGTGAACATACCTATGCCTGCACTGTGCGACAATACATGCTGCCCTGAACATTCGTACTTTGCAGTGGCGAAGGGTACTATCAACCCGATTCCCCTCGTGTTGACTAAACTATTGAAGTTACCATACGCTTCTCTTTTATTACTGCACTTTCAAGAAGACGATAAATGGAGTTTTTAGGTTTTGTATTGCTCCGGCTTTACTTGCAAACATTTTCACGCCCCGCCACTGGTACTTAGTGTAAAAATAAATGGGTACGCTCTTGTATTAGGTATCAAGGTGTTTATTAGTGTTGTCCATTCTGGGGTGGCAATTGTTTAGATTTAGGCACATTTACCTGACCCAACCCGACCGACTATAAGGCGGCGTTTCGTGCTACGTAAGATCTGCGAAGCAATAATTGGACACCGCTCAAACTTTAACAGAGACTGTGACTATTATAGGTTTGGTCACTAACTAGTATAGAACCCTGTTGTTCCCGCAGAGACTTCTACGCTATGGAATAATTTTGACGATAGCGTATTTTTCTTACCGTCGTCGTTGGGATGCGTGACTTGACAGACACCGCAAAAGTACTAGAGATACTTAGTATTGACTCAGCAGCATCACTCACTGACGCAGTATCCCGTTTACCATTCTACCTTTGCGCGCACGCAGCGTGTCGAAATTTTCGTTGTCAATAAATCTATATATTTATGCTCTCGATTGCGATATTCTAGGTAGGTATAGAGTTACATTCGATTTACTATAATAATCACATGATAAATATTGATCTAGATGGCTGCGAGAATGTTAATTAATAGCATTTATGTAAGAAAAATTTATTTGAATAATATAATAGGTAATTATGGGTCGCTCAAGTAGTTCATTTCGACTCTCGCTTCGTACCCTCGTGTCGTTAAACGCACCAAGAGCTCGAATATAAGGACATCCATTACACCCTGACGCGAGTGCGAAGGAGTGGCTACCGACAGGAGAGTGACTTTTAACTTTTATGATGATGATGATGAGGACGAGCACACCTTACATCTGCAGCTCGCAGGAATAATTAATCTAATCATAAATATTTAACGTTTAACAACCTTCTTTGTAAGTCAGCCTTCGCAAACTATCAAAATTTAAATGTCATCGCCTCAGAGAAATAAATTAAATTTCGAATATAATAAAGGGAAATAAATGACAAATGACTTTGCAATACTTTACTTACTATCAAATCCACCTATCGGGAAGTATGGTTTATATTATGTAGTGTTTTCCACTGCTGTTAGTCACGTTGTTCATGTATTTTATTACACAGTGAATCTTCAGACCGGATTAAAGTTGTAGATTTTTTAAAATGGCTAATGCAGATTTTAGAAAGGACGTGACCATGCCTGTTCGCCCCAGGAGTGTCTACACAGCACATTCTTATAATCAGGTATAAAGACAGCAATATTATAAATAAAGGTAATTGCAGCTCTTAATAGATAATGTTGTTTCAGAACTTCGAAAACTTCCTTGCAAGTTTGTGCAAAATGTACTAGTGCTTGACGTTACGTACTTACAAAACTGAATGTCATCGCTATGAGTAGCAGACTCGCTCAATTCGTTTCTCACCATCACAGTCCTAGTCCACCTGTTACCCAAGCCTAATGCAATGAAGTAGTAGTTCGCATCTTAACTATTTGTGAAGACATATGTTTTGGCAGGAGGAGTCCAACCTGTCCGCCTTCCAAGACTACAGTAAGTTCTTGGAAGGTGGTTTGGGGCAAGCTGAGCTGGTCGGCGCCACGGGCTGGCAGCCCCCGTGGCGCGCGCCCTTACAACGCAAAGCTCCGTTCTATCCGGGAGACGATATTTACCACGCGGACACTTGGCGGGAGCTCGAGGTATGCCTCAGTAACTTGACAAACGTGAAAGAATGCAACAGCGTTTCTTTAGTTACCATTTAGAAATAATGTATAAGTATTTTCTGATTATCAGGTGACTGAAGTTGGGGGCGCGGGATACAATGCTTCAGTGACTCCACATGGAACTGTATGTCTAAGGCTCAGAGATAGGGTCAAGTGAGTATGTTTTTTTTGGACAACTTTGTAACATCTACTAAGTACAACGAGCAATTCTTGTATAATTATTTACTTATATATTTCGCGGATCTAGGAAAAGAGCTCTAAGATTTGGAAGAAATTTGAGAAAGTGGGAATTTTCGGGGGCGAACGATCATTCGAGTTTGGTATTATGTCTGGGAAAACGCGTGATTTAGAGTTTTACCCCGATCCAAGCTCGGTTGCCAGGTGCTACTTTAGATGTACCTACCGTAAGTAGGTACCTATTGGAGTATGATAAGAAAGGGGCATTCCAATAAAGTAGGTACGTTGATTATATTTTATTGGTGTGTAGGGTGGACATGACAATCGACGGCGCTGTTCGCGTTACTAACGCCAAGAATAACATAATCCTGGCGCTATCGCGGTCGGGAGCCGCCGCCGCCCTCATCCACCCGAACGGCCGCGTCTACCACTACGGATCCCGGGTTGAAATACAAGCTCGTCATCAGCAGGGTAATAACAAGTAAGTACTTTACTACTACGGGATTCGACATTTATTACACGTTTATTACATTAAGAATTCGAATATGAATTTGGACCCATTCGCTTTTATATTTCGCCGTCACGCCTCGTTGGGGAAGCGAAATGTGCGAGACTGCACATCTTAGAACCATTCATATATTTACTTTCTTCTTTGAATTGCATAGTGACTAATTAGGTTACTTGTGGTGTCAGGTACGCGAAGATGTGGTACAAAGGCGTATCGTTCACGGCGGAGCAGTGCGCGCTGGTATATCTAGTGGACGCGGCCGGCACCCGCACCACCACTGACACCTTCCTTGACATGAGCCAGGACTTCACGCTCAACGTCTTCTATAAGTAAGTGTTACAGTGGATAATTTATGTTTGAGCCGCAATCAGTATGACCTCAGTCTGGATACATATTAGCTTACGCGAAAGTAAATGATTTTTTATATAAGTAATACTTTTCAACGGGGCTCCACATTCGTTGGCCCCGGCATGTCCTACTTAATTGATTACTCTACCCGCGCACACATTTTGTATCCCCATGCGTCTTAACCCACCATTTGTGGTGTATGTATAGTCGACCAAGTAAGTGCTTTGCCACTTTTATGACAGTTCCTGTATCAGAAGAAAAACGATAAGGTTTAATTGTTACTCAGACTTTCAAGTGAAAACGGCCTATGATGTTTTAATCCATACAACTGACATTGCCTTAGGATGGTAAAGGAATTTTTTGGTTGACTATATACAGTCGTGTATACCTACCTAGTTTGTAGAATAATTAATGTAGAGCAATATACACTTGAAATCAATGAAGTTTCTGTAGGATTGAAGCAATATTTGCGAAGGTACTACGTACAGCCCAGGTAACTAAATTACGTCTAGGGTGGAATCTTTTCACTATCTGGTACGTGATTTAGTTCCGACTGTACATTTGCATTTGACTAGTTTACGGCGGTCTAATACTTAAGTATTGACATCAAATCTTTGGTATAGTTTCCTCGGCTGTGTCACAAGACCAGAGGCTATATTATTGTCTATCGCACGGCCACTCGTAGTGGCATTTGAACATCTCCTTCTGTCACCATATTACACCCTTTGATAGAAAGAAATAGTGAATGCTGTGGCAATAAGCGTACAGCTGTATCGTGTCCCCAGCGAGTCCCGGCACGGGCCATCGTACGTGAACGAGGCGCTGTCGCTGCTGCAAGCTGCCCAGTACTGGCTCACCGACGATGGCATCGACAACTGGATCATCAACAACGTGCGCGTCAGCCAAACCGCCGATGGACTTGTTAGGCGAGTGAACTTGTCACAATCTATGGCGTTTAAGCTTTTTATCAGTTCATTGCGTGTGCTTGCCAGTAAGTATACTTAGTATAAGTTTTCCTTCACTTCAATACTTCTCGATCGCGTTTACGTAAAAATTTCAATTCTATTGAAACATGGAAGCGCGCGCGCTGAGTCGCTGTCCATGTTTCCCTAGTAATTGATTTTTTTACGTAAACGCGATCGAGAAGAATTTGGTGAAGTAAAACTTATACTAAGCATACAGTACCTCTACCATGAGTTTACACTAGTTTACAGTGACCGTACTCGCTAGCGATGGCGTAAATGATTTGTATGGAGAATTGTACTTCCGTAAGTGACCGCTATAGGCGCTGTACAATTCTCCATACAAATAATTTACGCCGTCGCTAGCGAGTACGGTCACGTAAACTAGTGTAAACTCATGTTAGAGGTACAGTACGCTTAGTATAAGTTTCACTTCATCAAAATACTTCTCGGTCGCGTTTACGTAAAAAAATCAATTACTAGGGAAACATGGACAGCGCCTCAACGGCCGCGCGTCCATGTTTCCATAGAATTGTTTTTTTTACGTAAACGCGATCGAGAAGTATTGAAGTGAAGGAAAACTTATACTAAGTTTACAGGTAACCACTGTGCGGCGCGGCGAGCTTGTCGACCGCGCAATGAGCAGCGAAAACGCTCGCTGCGCCGCCCCGCCCCGGTCGCGCGTAGACGAGGCCGGGCCGTAAGGGCCTCTTGCAAAACGCTCGCTGCGCCGCCCCGCCCCGGTCGCGCGTAGACGAGGCCGGGCCGTAAGGGCCTCTTGCAAAACGCTCGCTGCGCCGCCCCGCCCCGGTCGCGCGTAGACGAGGCCGGGCCGTAAGGGCCTCTTGCAAAACGCTCGCTGCGCCGCCCCGCCCCGGTCGCGCGTAGACGAGGCCGGGCCGTAAGGGCCTCTTGCAAAACGCTCGCTGCGCCGCCCCGCCCCGGTCGCGCGGTTTGGGATTGTCACGTTACTAAACCTGGTTTAGCAGTTAACTTTACAAGTTTATAGTTTACTCTGGTCTAATCCTTGGTCTTTAGAGTTGCTGAAAGGTTGTGGTTTCCTCAAAGTTGTTCGTGCGGGGCAGATCATTGTTGTTTTTAGGGTCCTGACTGTGAAAAGGAAAAAGGGACGAAGGGAAAGAATTAATAAAACTAAAATTAAATAAACAATGCGCATGTCGCAAAATGGTCCCAAATCAGCAAACTGCCGGTCTTGCGAACGGCGCTGATCTTCGTTTGGGACCATCACGTATATGTTACGATGTTTTATGGATATTTCATATTAGCTATGTACTAGTCCCACCGGCTTATTCATACCTTATTATGCTAATTCTATGCCTTAGTGTCTCCCCCTACTGTCCATAAAATAACAATTTCAGAAGAGCCGGGTAGATACTAGCTGGGTTAATGGTATGTGTTGTTAAATGGAATGGTCTGGCAGGATTCACCGCTGCAGCCACAAGTACCAGCTGCGCACCAGCCCCAGCAACGGGTCCGCGTCCATCACCAGCCCTTTCCTGCACTGCACCGCCTCCCTGGGCCAGACTCAGCATCTGTTTGTTCGGTGAGACGCCCTTTTAGCGAGTTCTGTCAATTTAGCCACTTAGTCGCTACGTCTAGCGACTTTTCGGACTGTCTGCTACGTTTATGTTTGACCGGGAGATGGTGACACAAAATATTAGGTCATTTGTACCAGTATGGCGGTTCTTCAGGGGTCTAATTACGTAATGACAAAAAGGAATATGATGGTATTGATGGTAACGATGGTATGATGGCATTACGCTACCGCCTTCTTCTTTTTTTATCGACTATCGGAAAATACAAGAATTTTTGAGGAACAAATCGATCGACACTCGTTATTTATCCGACACGTTCAATTAACGCCCACGCGATTGGGCCGCCGGTACCCCAACGCTATGACCATAATTTTCCTTTTTGTCATTACCTACGTAATAAGACCCCCTGAAGAACCGCCATGCTGGTACAAATGACCAAATATTTTGTGTCACCATCTCCCGGTCCATATCAAGCGTTTCTTACATTTTAGTGCTTTTTGAACCCCCGACACAAAAAGAGGGGTGTTATAAGTTTGACCGTTATGTGTGTGTGTCTGTCTGTCTGTGGCATCATAGCTCTTAAACGGGTGAACCGATTTGGATGCGGTTTTTTTAATAGAAAGCAGGTTTCTTGGCGATGGTTCTTAGATATGGTTCATCAAAATCGGTTCAGCCGTTTCAAAGTTATCAGCTCTTTTGTTAGCTGCGGAAGGGATCTTTGACGCATAATGGGCATTGACTTAACGTTCAAACATACGAGTGACATAATTGCGTTGGGGGTTTTTAAAATTTTCAATTTATTGTCAGTACGTATAGTGACATTTAGGATAAATTTTCTGCAATCTGGCGACATTTATCAAATTTCTGGCGACTTCTGCGAAAATGAGGTGGCAACATTATTAAGCTTTCTTACAGACAGTTTCCCTAACGATCATTATGATTTATGATAAACTAATCGTTTATAACATTGATCATCCATGGGTTTTATGGTTATATCTATCACTAAGGGACCGTATCGTGAAAAGGCAGTGAAATTAACTGCCTATCTACATAGTTGCGCTAAATATTTGTAAGGCGTGCGTTAAAATTCTTTATAAGTAGGTTAATTTGTAACCTATTTTTGAAATAAAACAATTTGAAACTGATAAGAAATATTCGCAACAAAAATATCGGTATTTTATAAATAGCGAAAAATATTCGTACCTATCTAATTTAAATAAAATAGATCCAAATATTTTATTTTCTGTTCTGTTCGAACTAGATGTATGTATTTTCCTAAATTATTCTTAAAGAAATAGGTTGAATAAATTTTTAGACAATCTTGTAATTCACTGTTGAGTCTGTTGAACTTGCTATCGGTACGAATAAATGACAAAAATCCCGCTGTCATTACATTACATTAAGTGCGCAACCAAGGCGCAACCTCAACTCTCGTAGCGATACCTATACACATTAGCGTTTTAATATGTAATTTCGTGAAAAACATTAACTAAAAGTGACTTTAAATGTTCCAGGTTTTATTGAGATATGCTATTAAGCTGTTATAAATTACTCTAGCAATTGAAACCAAGTTTTCACTAGGTAACTATATTATAAGTATTTGAATTTATTACATATAGTGTTTTTTTTTAATATAATATAATTTATTTACATATATTCTATATAAATTAGAAATATACATTAGGAAGTAATAACAGATAAAAATGGAAACTAATAAATTAGTAAACTATGAAAAAAAAATGTCAAGTCAGTCTGTCAGTCGGAGTGTGGTAGGGCAGCACCATCATCAAAGCCAAACAGCTTCGCTGCTGGCTTCCATTTATGTCGGGTGCCTCGAATGCACATGCTAGTCGCTCTAAATATAGAAGTTATTATCCGAGCTCTCAGCCAGCCCAAGACGCAAGACAGAGCGGTCCCAGCGAGATGCAAGTGCTTCCCCGAGGTGTTTCACAAAGGTGGCCATTTGTGGTGCAAAGACTCCATCTACGGAGGTGACAAGGGGTGTAAATGTGGCATGACGCAGCTCGCAGGCATTGGCATATTTTTTTTGCTTTTCCGATTCGGCAGATTTTAAGACAGAAGCAACAGGGCGTGAGATGTAAGAAGGAGCGTCGGTGTCTACGACACGGATATCGAATAACGCCTCCCTCTGGGCAACCCACACGCCGCGGCAAGCTAAATCGCCTCGTAGGCCACTATCACCTTCAGTGATAATTGGTTCTTTGACTACATTTCCCCACGCTTGTTGACATAATTCACAAAAGAGATCTCTTATTTCGTTGTGACGTCTCGTGATTAGACCGCCAGTTTTGCAACAGAGGGCATGATCAATATTGAAATTGTTATTGCCGCATCCATCACAAGATTATGGCATAGAGATTGGTGTTCGATGGTAGCGTATTGAAAGGGCATCACGGAATTCATATGGAGAAAGGTCAAAATGATCTTTTCTTGTGGGTATAACGGATAACCAATTGGAGGATTTTGTTTTCATTATGGTCGCAATTGATCTTTCAATGGCTCTTCTTTTGATGGGAGGGAGCTTGGTTAAGATAGAATCCATAAGATTGTCATCACGAGTTTCTTTCTGTTTATGGTATTCTTTACGTGCATCCTTGAGGGAATTATGATGTTCTGCAAGTTCCATATGTTTCATTTCAATTAACGAGGAAGCCTTTGTGCAGCCTTTTTTGGATGTATCATAGTATAAATTTGAAGTGGTGGCACCATCAGATATTGCTAATCCTCCTTTATGTATTGGTAAAGAAAATAAGTCAGCTTCTAATGATGACACATCACCCCCTAGTAGGGTCGGCAAAAAAGTTGTGCGTAAGGTATTTGTTAAAGGACCAAAGTATTCTGCGGCATCTTTTAGGACTCGTAACAAAAATGACCATTGAAATTGTGCAGCTTTGGTTAAGGCAGTATAGGCAGCTTGTGGTGAATCTTTACATATGAGAGATAATTTTTCTAAAGTGGAAACCCATTTTTATGTACGTTCTTTTTTGCAAAATTATCTTTGCCTTCTCCGATGTAGCTTCCCAAATAGCGAGATCCAGTTACAATTGTAACATTAGTATTCTTGAATATATGAGTTGCTTTCTGTTTGTCTGTCTCAGATACTATTAAGAATGATTTTTTGCCTTGGGGGAAATATCCGTAGGCAGGCCCTATGCTACTTATCTTTTCCCACCATATAGTGTTACATATAGTGTTCGTTAAAATACCTACCTACCAATTGATACTAAGCGAATAAAACTGCTAAGTAGAGAAAATTAAAATATTACCGCACTGTTTTTATTTTATATTTTAACCCTTTACCTTCCATCTTTACAATGTCACGACGATCCAGCGTAATTGGAACCCTATCATATTTTTTCTATTTAAAGACATAGTAAATCATTTGGGAAATAATTACACTCATCAGTGCCTACAGTTGTTTTTTATGCTTATAGTTCAGTCGCCCGTAGATCATTCAAATTACCAAAAAAAAATAACCGTTCGTAAGTGTGTAGTTCTTATAGATTTCGCCATTTTATGTACTAAAACCAAAGTCTTACAAACTCTAACCCACCGTAACTACTTATATAAAGTGTAAAGTCAAAAAATCGCCACTTTTACCTAAATGTACATTTCGAGGCAACCGCACCGTTTCACTACTGTCATCTTATACAGCTTTGTCCAATATGGCCGAACACAATTTTAAGACCAGATGAAACCATTTTGACAAAAATTTACATTTCTGAGTACCTAACCGTTCCAAATTAATAGGTACATCTGATAACAGACCCTCTGAATAAACCGTAGCGATTGTTAATCCAGTCTATATCATCCTTGGTATTATACAATACACGCATCTGACAAGTGTAAGTGACAATTACCAAGGTTAGCTATTAAGCTCCGTGTAAACCTAGCATAACGCGTAATTAGTACATACTTAAAAAAGTACCTCAATAGATCGAGAGTAGGTACAATAAAATTATAGTGGTAAAGCCACATTAATAAATACGGAGCAGAATAAAAAGTTCAAACAACGTCGCGCACGCATTACACTACTACACGCACAACATATGTGTGCGTGACCTGTCACAGACAGGACGGGAAGGGCGTGCACCGGCGCCCGCTCGGAGACAAACCGGTTTGAACTAGCTCAGTGAGTAGACAAAGTTCAGGTGTGCCGCTAGCGACGACGCGACCGTTTAGCGTTTAGCTACCATAGTTCGGGTGTTCGGTTGTTTTTAAAGATGCCTACCTGTTGTAGTGTTTGTAGATATACAGCTATTAGACATTTAGGTACTTGTTTGAATAAAATATTTTGATTTTTAATATATTTTTTTACCGAGCGACAACCCTATGATAATAGGTAAGAATTTCGAGCACTGTTCGGAAGCTTTTCTTCTGCTCTGTATTTATTCATGTGGTAAAGCCATGCTGTAGCTAGCCGCTGCATTACGAATGGGCCGGCTCGTCCGGTGCAGTACCACCCTCACAGAACACCGGTTACACCGGCGTGAAGAAGCAATACTCCTGTACCTCTACCATGAGTTTACACTAGTTTACGTGACCGTACTCACTAGCGACGGCGTAAATTATTTGTATGGAGAATTGTACAGCGCCTCTAGCGGTCACTTACGGAAGTACAATTCTCCATACAAATCAGTTACGCCGTCGCTAGCGAGTACGGTCACTGTGAACTAGTATAAACTCATGATAGAGGTACTGCTGCGTTTCGTACGGTCAGTGAGAGCGCCGGTGCCCCTTCCCCTCCCTCTCTTTTTTTAAAGGCCGGCAACAGATCAGTGACTCATTGAGTTGTTGATATTTATTGGTGGTGGACTGGTGGTGATAATTTTCCATCAGATGATCCGCATGCAAGTTTGCCTCCCTCTCGTAATAAGAAAAACTGTAATTTTATAGAACTATTGGAGTTAGATTATGGTATGGTAAATGTAATATCATGTGGGATAAATTTATATTAGCTAGCAGGCTAGGGTTAGTGATATAGCTGATATGCCTAGTTACCTAGCTATATTTTACAAATTTTAAATTACATTCATATTCATCATAATACAAATGTATGTCCTTTCAATGCAATCGAATCCCTGACCCCTAGCTCCTTAATTAGGGGGCGCTAATCAGTAGGTTATCGAGTAGTGAACTTGCGACTTTTGCCAAGTTGCGTAACAGACTGTAAAGTTTAAGCCGGTTCCTTACTAGGTTAGTGTTCTGGCTGGTAAGTCTGACCTATTTTCAATATTTTGGCAGTCGCGGCGAGAGGCGAATGCACTTCGACGGCAACTCGTTCATAGTGCGAAACGCTGGCCACTCCGCTGGCTTCGACGACAAGAATCAACTGAAGGTGTACTGAGCCGCCCCAACCATGTTCCCCACCAACCAACCACGGCGTTGTACAGATCGTCCCACTCCGCTTCAACAAAGGCAAACACTATACTTATGCTCCCTACGCCCGCGCCTATGGAACCAGTTTATAAATTGTTTTTCGATTTTGTTCTAATTAGTTTGAAACATGTGGACAAGTCAAAAGTCAAAAGTCAAAAGTAAACGGTAACTAGATTCTTATCTTTTTTATTGAACTAAGTGTGTAAAGCTTGTAGAAAAAGTTTTTGATCACCTGTTTTAATTTTTGATATCGTTTTGCGACACTGCCAGGCTCCTTTTTTATACTCTCGATATCGATTAGAGTCAACAGTCATAGTGATTAAGATTACAGTTTCATGAATAAGTGTTACGACATCTTTGTGAAAGATCATCGAATAATCTTAGCGTTGTGCATGTACAACGTTGTCACATACTTTTATAATTATTTATTACTTTTGGTTTTTGTCATGTTTGTATCAGTTGGTCAGTTAAGTGTTATTCCGCATCTCCTAGCCGGTCTCTGTGCTAACAAGCTCCCCTAGTGGTTACAAAAACTTGTTAGTGACACCTCTGCTCTACATTAAGCGCTGTATGCTAGAGATATTAAACCAATCTTATAGCAATCCAAACGTTTAAATTTATAAATCCTATCATTAAACCAGAATTGTTTGGATTGTTGAAATAAAAAGGTCTCTATCATTCGTACCGTCGAGTTCCCGCGCCTGCGTACCCAACTGCTTTAGGCATTCGCAGCGCTAATCGGTAACTTCAGTGTTAATATCACTGTTTATATCATGTTTTGAAGTTATTATCTAATCGACTGCAAATGACCCAATCGAGTGGAGCTTGACAGTATTTGTGAAACCGATTCAATTTCTTCATATTTTATATTAACCACGATTTGGAGGTAATATTAGACTTGTCCCATTTGTTTCTTTTCTTGTAAAGTTCAAGTATTATTAATATAATGAGATAATAAAATGACGTAATAATAATACAATTAAAATTGAGTTTTATTAAAACAAGAGTATGCAGTAACCTCTTTTACCGCCACAAAGCAAACGAAGTGACGTGCTCTGTACTGTACCCTTCCGGACCCTTTCTTACCTTAGGCACTACTGCTTGGCACTACCAGTAGTGTCATGGAAAATTTTGTTTTCCCATGACGCTATTTCTCTGATTGGCTCATTGGACACACACAACAAAATTACCCGTGATCTACTTTATTACCCGTGGTACTACCATCCAGTGGGTTTACTAATGTTTCGCAAATTACGTTTCCCAAACTGATTCACTTGGCAAATGTTTCATTTACCAAATGTTTATTTTTTTTTGAAACTGTAAACTTTTCAGGATTGTTATAAAACAACCCTAACCTAACCTAACCTAACCTACAAAATAGTCCTGAAATATATCTGAATAGTTTACAGTTTCAGAAAAAATAAACATTTGGGAAATTAAACATTTGCCAAATGAATCAGTTTGGGAAACGTACTTTGCCAAACGAAAGTACACCTTATTTTTAAAATACTTATTGAAGAAAGTACTGGAGTTGTTTCCGTTTTTTTTAGGATAGTATGATGTATTGCAGAATGCCAAATTTTGACCGTGCGCAGCTTTTTATGCCAAAAATTTTTAGCGTACCTATTATATTATTAAAAATCAGCATGCATGCACGCACGCACATACGCACGCACGCACACACACGCAAAATATGCATGCACTCTATACAATGTGAGGGTGGAAGTGTCGAAGCAATTTACTTATAATTATTGTACTGAACGGAATGGTTACGTGATAAGTCTCATTTAGTATAATTAATTTGAACCTTGTTTAATTTTAAATGTTTACTTAGTTTTGTATTGAGTATGTATTAAGAATTTCGTTTATTGCGCATTGGAACAGTAAACATTGTTATTGTCAAGTCAATATAGGTATCAATTTCGGGTCCCAAGATACAGGCACAGCCTAGTTAGGGATCCTCATTATAATGAATGATTGTAATCTCCTGGTGCTATAATAAACATTATTATTATTATTGGTTGGTAGTGACCCTGCCTACGAAGCAAGAGGTCCTGGGTTCGAATCCCGGTAAGGGCATTTATTTGTGTGATGAGCACGAATATTTGTTCCTGAGTTATGGATGTTTTCTATGTATTTAAGTATTTATTTATCTATATACTAGCTTTTGCCCGCGACTCCGTCCGCGTGGAATTAGTAATTTGGGCAGCTTATTTTTTTTATCTAATTTGCTTTTTCATCAATTTTGGCTCTCCTTAGTTCCTCGATGATAAAAAAATTACCCCCCCCCCCGCACCCCTCCGCACCCACTGCACGCCCACCCACACAGCACCCCCGCACAGCGTTTGTCCCATCCCAAGTCAAGCGTGCCCTATAGAAGTTTTACTTCAAGTTTCACTTTAAGTATTTTTTTGTCAAATATCTTTGAAAACGGGGCATCCTACGGCAAAATCAAACAAATTTTCATCCCCCCTTTAATACCCCCACACCCTCTCCCCCGCACCCTCCCCCGCACACCCACCCCCCTCAACCCCCCCCCCCACCCCCTTGGTGTTTTTGTCAAATATCTTGAAAACGGTGCAAATCAATGAAATTTTAATCCCCCCTCCGAAGCCCCCGCACCCCCACCCCCGCACCCTCCCCCCCTCAACCCAACCCCCCACCCCCTAGGTGATTTTGTCAAATATCTTGAAAACGGTGCATCCTACGGCAAAATCAATGAAATGTTCATCCCCCTTTAAAACTCCCGCACACCACCCGCGCACCCTCACCCCCTCAACCACCCTCAACACCCCCCCCCCCAACCCCCTGGTGTTAACACTGAAATAATTTTTCAAATCGGAGTAGTAGTTCCTGAGATTAGCGCCTATATAGAAGTTTTACTTCAAAACCCCCGATTTTGAAACATTCTTCCGCTCCGCTCCGCTCCTATTGGTGTTAGCGTGATGATATATAGCCTATAGCCTTCCTCGATAAATGGGCTATCTAACACTGAAAGAATTTTTCAAATCGGAGCAGTAGTTCCTGAGATTAGCGTCTATAGAAGTTTTACTTGAAAAACCCCCGATTTTGAAACATTCTTCCGCTCCGCTCCGCTCCTATTGGAGTTAGCGTGATCATATATAGCCTATAGCCTTCCTCGATAAATGGGCTATCTAACACTGAAAGAATTTTTCAAATCGGAGCAGTAGTTCCTGAGATTAGCGCGTTCAAACAAACAAACAAACAAACAAACAAACAAACTCTTCAGCTTTATATATTAGTATAGAAGTATGTTTATCGTCGTCTAGTACCCATAGTACAAGCTTTGTTTAGTTTGGGACTAGGTCGATTTGTGTTAGATTGTCCCCTAATATTTATTTATATTTATTTATCCCTACCAAAAGACAAGCTAGTAGGGCTATGTGGAATAAGGGGGGTTACTACGAAATTCGAAGTTCGAAGTTCGGATCGTGCGGTCCCTCTCACTCTCGTAATAAATACCATTAGCGTGAGCGGAACGTCATGAAACGAAGTTCGAATTTCGCGCTTCGTAGTATAGGGCAAGTTCCACCTATCCCCACCAGGGGACAAGCTAGAAGGGCTATGTGGAACAAGTTCCACCTATCCCCACCAGGGGACAAGTTAGAAGGGCTATGTGGAATCAGTTCCACCTATCCCCACCAGGGGACAAGCTAGTATGGATAGGTGGAAAAAAATCCACAAGTCCCTACCGCAATGGATTTTAGTAGGGATATATGGAATAATATCCCTACCGGTGGAGAAGAAAGGAAAAATATTCCACATATCTCTATCAGGGGGCGAGGGATAGATGGAACAGGGGAAAAAAACTTGCGAATTCTACTTCTGTGAGAATGTTTTAAAGCGTTTTCTAGGCGTCGGGATGAATAAGCAACGAGAACACATGCGCAGTAACCCGATAGACTTATTGCTACGATGAAGTTCACATTCAGTCAACCTATGCAAGCATGATATACGATCCCTGCAACAGCGTAGCAAACAAACTAGTTATGAAGTGAAAGGGAGTCTGGTGGAGCCCGAATATATTAGTTCTGGACTGACGCGCTGCACGCTGGAATAAAGCTAAATCTACGGTAGGTAAACTATACCTAATATAATATAATTACATACTACCATACTAATAATAAAGATGAGCATCTAAACTTTAAATAAATTGTAACTATGCCTGATTTGATTACTGAGTGGTTTTCAAAAAAAGTGTACACAATTAAGGTATTTAATAAAAACAAAAGTTAATTGATTCCTTTGTGTGACGAAAGTTACCCATATATTTTGTACTAGCCTTCCGTCCGCAGCTTCGCCCGCGATAAATTAATTTTCCCGTAGGAAAAGGTATTTTCCCGCGGTAAAAAGTAGCCTATGTCACTCAGTGATATGATAAAATAGCATTCTAACGGCAAAAGAATTTTTGAAATCGCTCCAGTAGTTTCGGAGCCTATTCATGCAAACAAACACTCAAACAATCAAATCTTTCCTCTTTATAATATTATTAGTATTAATATAGATAACTAACTTTCGTAACACAAAGAAAGCGATCGTGGTTTTGCTTTGATTAGGCCCTTAACTATGTATTAACTAGCTTTTGCCCGCGACTCCGTCCGCGTGGAATTAGTAATTTGGGCAGCTTATTTTATTATCCAATTTGCTTTTTCATCAATAATAGCTCTCCTTAGATCCTTCCGGAAGAAGTGAAACTTCATAATAAACCAACCCGCTCCCAATCCGCCCCCAACCCGCTCCTAACCCGCCCCCAAACCGCCCCCAACCCGCCCCCAACTCGCTCTCAACCCGCCCCCAACCCGCTCCCAACCCGCTCCCAACTCGCCCCGAACTCGCCCCCCACCCACTCCCAACCCGCCCCCAACCCACCCCCAACCCGCTCCCAACCCGCCCTCAACCCGCTCCCAACCCGCCCCCAACCCGCTCCCAACCCGCTCCCAACCTTCCTCGATAAATGGGCTATCTAACACTGAAAGATTTTTTCAAATCGGAGCAGTAGTTCCTGAGATTAGCGCCTATAGAAGTTTTACTTCAACCACCCTCGATTTTGAAACATTCTTCCGCTCCGCTCCGCTCCTATTAGTGTTAGCGTGATAATATATAGCCTATAGCCTTCCTCGATAAATGGGCTATCTAATCCCGGCGCCACACATATTACAAATGTTTCAACACATGAACACATATTTGATCTATGGTTGATTGTATGGATGTTCTATTGAACAAATAAGCAAATACCAGTGCTACACATGTGATCAAATAACTGTGTTCAAACATTTGTAATATGTGTGGCGCCGGGGTTACACTGAAAGAATTTTTCAAATCGGAGCAGTAGTTCCTGAGATTAGCGCGTTCAAACAAACAAACAAACTCTTCAGCTTTATATATTAGTATAGATTTTTTTGGAAACTACTCTACTGGGATATATTTTATTTTGGAAGGTCCCATTTGTTCTATAGAACTGATATTTATTATTATATTTGGTACGATTTTGGACTCTATTACATCACGATTTCACAGTTCTATAGGAGAAATGAGACCTACCCGGTTGTGGGTATCCAGTACTTACTTGTAACCTTGTAAGCGCTGTAGCACGGAATAAGTGATAGTGATAGAGCTAACCCATGTATAGGTAAGTTATATAAATAAAGTTCAATTTCAAGGTTAAAATATGAACATACAAGTAGGCATATCATCGAGTACAATATGTATGTACTCGTATATACATATAGCTAACTAGGTACCCACATGAAACAACTTACGGGGATTCTTCGCAAAACTGCTACTGCGCACCAAAGTATACGGGTCATAGGTACTTAGTAGTAAAACCACGGGTAATAAAAAGGTACCTACGACGTTTAAACACTTTAAATGTTAGGAGTACAGTCGAGTTCTCCAATATCTGTACAGCCAACCGTTCATAAATATATAAACATGAACCTTATGTTACGGTAATAAGGTCTATGTACAGATATTTATGAACGGTTGGCTGTACAGATATTGGAGAACTCGACTGTACCTAGCATTAGTATTTAATGAAACAGTTTTTGTCTTTCTGCCGATACTTTGCTAAACTTGTAGGATTATTGTATCCCTTTATTTTGCAACGCTAGGTAATTTAATTATAATTGAATTGCAATAGGTAGAGTTAAGGTAGAGTCATGCGCTATAATGTTTAATATGACTATGTATTAATAAATATCGACAGTCTCAAAAATATAGTTTTTGGATCGTATTTTACGAATCATTCATTCGCAGAAAATTAAACGTGTCAATATTGGTGATCCATGCAGAGTCCCCTATTTCGCTAGTTTGTTTTGCAGATATTACTTAGTATAAATTAGTGCAGAGGCCCTACCACGAAGTGCATAATTCGAACTTCGTTTCGTGCCGTCCCGCTCACGCTAACATGATTTGACACGAGAGTGAGAGGGATAATACGATACGAACTTCGATTTTCGAATTTCGTAGTAGCGCCTCAGTTTTGTTGGGGTTGCATTCGAAGTTCGACCGGAGGGTGCCTGGCTGCCCGGTGTGCGAGTGTGCGACGCGCGCCGTGCGACGGACGTGGCCGCGCGATGTCGCGGCGGCGAGCACGGCCGGCCGCCGCCGCGCACGATATTGATCGCGTCGCCGCCAGTGGCGCCGCGGTGTGGCAGCCGCCCGCGGCGCCGCCTGCGATGCGCCAGCTGTCAAAGGCGCGTGACGTAACGACTAGGGCTGCGCACACACGGCAGCCGCCAGCCGCCCGCTTCGTACGTCCGTGCACGCCGCTACCGTTCGCTCCGCGCGTCGCGTTGCATTCGCTGCCTCCTGTCCGCTGCCCCGCGCGAGTGCATACGCTGTCAAGCCGCGTAGCAGGTGAGGTTGGGGCCGGTGAGGCCCCGGCCGCTCGGAGTGCGCTCGACGTGGTATTGATCGCATTCCGTCCCGTTGGACTATTCCAATGTTTATAAACAGCCGGCCGCATCCATTCGTTCCTTCTTGTTTTTGATACAATTGTCTGACAGCGAGCGATTCGGACGGCTGATCCTGAATGCGCCGAGGCTTCAGTTACTCCTGTGTCGGACTTAACACATGTACGTATACACTTCGTTTATCTACCAACATTTAATTTTGCACAAATGTGTTTTTACGACATCACCTTAACACTGAAATAGCTTATCTGTTAGCCACTTCGACGTTATCTAGCCAACAACAGATTGAAATAATAGTCATATTTGTAACTTATATTTCGAGACAATGAGTTTTGGATGGTCTACGGAAGTGACGTTTAATGTGCCAGGAGAGGTTCCTGCGTGGAAGTGCCGGCACGGCACCGGCGCACCGCGCGCAGGTGAGCGGCTCGCGGCGCGGTGCATCCCGCATCTTCGATTGCACTCTTGCAGTTGATCGCTATACTTGCTCTTTGCTGTCGGGTTCCCGCGCATGCACTAGAACATAAAATTCCCATACATCCTATCTATCTACGGAGTATAAATCAGTACGATTCTGTTTCTGAAAGATAATTAATGCAACTTTTTTTTTACTACGTAGGTACGTACAGTCAAGTGCAAAAATATGGACTTATACAAAGTTTCAAAAATAAGTACCACAGACTCTTATTCCGACGCAATAAGGCCGTAGTAAATACATATTATTGAGCGGTTCGAATAGATACTTATTTTTGCACTTGACTGTACATTTTTCTCTTGGATACTTAGGTAGGTATGATACGGAAAATTGTTCAGTGAAATGTTCGCACAGCGCAGCATAAATAAATTACTAAAATCGTTGTGTCGTTGTGTGTTGCGTTGTGCCTTCTTTAGTATACAATCTACCTATCTACCTAATACCTTTAAACGAGCAATTCTTGTATAAATATACTTATATATATAATCAGAATCTCAGAAATGGCTCCAACGATTTCGATGAAATTTGGTATGTGGGGGTTTTCTGGGATGCAAAATTGATCTAGCTTGGTCTTATCTCTGGGAAAACGCTTGGTACCGAGTTTCATCCGAGCGGAGCTCGGTCGCCCAGGTACTTTAAAATAAATAGATAAGACGTAAACAACTAAGTGTCCAAATACATAGTAGCGTAGCATACACTTATAATTAAACTTTTAATGCCTTTGAGTATCATGAGTCCACGTAAATAAAAAAATAACTATGAAGGTAAATTCTTTTATCATCGACTACCACCCGCAGAACTAATAATAAAGGCACACAAATATCACGCGAGCTAGAAACATGACCACGCATCTGGCTAAAAAGTCATATGTTAATTTTCCCAACCCAGACTGAAATGATTGCTAAAAAAAGTAGCTTATTAAAGAAATGATGATTAAAAAAGGATTAGGTACCTATCTGTATTTCATTGGTGAGTACTGCAATATACTAAAACTTTTGAAAACGCGAAATAACGTGTGCTTATTGACAGCAGGGGATGCGAAAAATTAGCGACGTCGATTGTGGAAGGATACACACGATAACATTTCTATTCCTCCTGCTATTCCGTGCTATCAGCACTATCATAATCATTCAATGGGCACTTGGAACGAGACATTTTTTACTTTACTGGAACGTATTAAGCTAATAGGTAAGTAATGCACTTCCAGAAGTTTAATGCAGCCAAGTATTGTATAAAGCCGTAGTTTCATTTTGGTGCTAGCCGGCAGTTGGTGCAGTGATGTGATGTGATACGGGGTACAAGTTTAAAGGTCACGGCATAAACCAATCAATACGATTTGGTCAAATTGTATAAATCTACGTAACGATCTACGAAAAAACATTTACAAAGGTCACGACGCGACGCGGCCGTTTGACTACACGGTGATTTTCGAAACAAGATAAATAACCACGAGATTGAAATGCGAGATCGATGACATTACCATTACACAATTACCTGTACGCTTAGTATAAGTTTTACTTCACCAAAATACTTCTCGATCGCGTTTACGTAAAAATTTCAATTGTATGGAAACATGGACGCGCGGCCGCGGAGGCGCTGTCCATGTTTCCCTAGCAATTGTTTTTTTTACGTAAACGCGATCGAGAAGTATTTTGGTGAAGTACCTAAAACTTATACTAAGCGTAGTGTATGCTTAGTATAAGTTTTCCTTCACTTCAATACTTCTCGATCGCGTTTACGTAAAAAATTCAATTACTAGGTAAACATGGACAGCGTATCCGCGCGCGCGCGTCCATGTTTCTATAGAATAGAAATTTTTACGTAAACGCGATCGAGAAGTATTCGGTGAAGTAAAGACTTATACTAAGCACACAGAACCATTTTGGTTGGAAATTTTAAAGAAGGCAGCCATGCCAGACGTCTTTTTATTTACCTTGAACCCGCGCATTTGCTTTGCGTGGTTGACCTATTTTTAGCTATCTCATTAGGTGAGGTCATGTCCTAAACAATTTCTAGGTCTGAGTGATGGCAGGATGTGTGAATTTTCTTTCGTCGCGATCTTCAGGCGGCCAGTTATCTAAACGTAGGACGTCCTGCCGCGTTCGCGTGGCAGGTTTACGGCGGCCGGCCGGTGCCGTGCTGCCGTGTCAGGGCTCATTCATGGCGCATGGCGATGCGGTGGCGGAAACTAATAGATAAAAGCAGTCTAGTGCGCGAAGGTCATTTATTTTGGGCTACCTACATTTATTTTTTATAACCTGTCAGGCCATACACAACGAACATATCGTTTGGATAAAGAAATAGGTAGTTACCTAATAATCTTATTAGGACGCGCGTTGTTTCGTTACTTAATACCTACACTAATAGGTATTTCTCTATATTATTATGCGATTGTTGTGATTGTTTTTTATTTACTTATAGCTGATTAATGTTCATTATAGAAAGGAATCGTACTCAATCGTACGCATATTGTTTATTTATTTATTTATTTATTTATTTATAGGTACGTAACTACGTAGGTACTATGGTATCAGAGCAGGGCCGGATTTAGGGCAGGGCATCCGGGGCCACAATAGAAGGCCCACAATAAAGACTTCGCATAATTGTTTAATGAAATCTCGAGTGAAAAAAAATGGTAATTTTATTTGGAAAATAATTTGTGGCCAATGGGCCTCCACTCCTTTTATGCCCCGAGACCTCCAGACGTCTAAATCCAGCCGTGTATCAGAGAGAAATTTTTTTTTGCACGATTATACATACTATGACCGTATCGTTTGATTTCTTTCCGAATACCTTATATATAATACTAGCTGTTGACCGCGACTCCGTTCGCGAAGAATAGGGGTAGGTATAAAAAAAGGCTACGTCCTATTTATTCTCAGACCTACCGAATACAAAGAAAAAAAATCATAAAAATCGGTCGAGCCGTCTCGGAGGAGTTCGATAACAAACACCGTGATACGAGATTTTTATATATTAGATAGCTGTTGCCCGCGACTCCGTCTGCGGATAATTCGTTTCTCGCTATCCCGCGGGAACACGCAATTTTCCGGAATAAAAACCCGGAAATCAAACTATATCTATACTAACCAAATTTCATCTAAATCAGTTAAGCGTTTTAAACAGGAAGCGGTAACAGACACACTTTCGCATTATAATATGAAATGTAAGCTATCCTATCTTTCAAGTTGGATCAAACTGCACACGGTGTGCAAATTTTATTAAAATCGGTTTAGTAGTTTAGGAGTCCATCGCGGACAAACAACGTGACGCGTAATTTTAACCGCGTAATATTAACCGTATTACGATAAGATTAGAATCTTCAGTAGATTTTTAAAATCTCTACATGCGCACACTGCCTACCTTACACGCGTCGTATAGAGCATAGGTCATGCATATGTACCTAGGTGCATATCTAGAGTAACATAGATATTTACTACCCTACCCATCAAGTTCAATCACTTGTCTAATAAGAGATCCACCCTGAGACGAAATGAAAATAATAAAAAGTCAATGAGTTTCTTACTATATATTGTTATTAGGTTATTATACATACCTACTTACTCGTGCATATACACCTATACAGAGATAATTAGGTAGGCTAGTGATAGATATAAAACATCTCAATTTATGTTCATTGATAAAATTAAATGGCGCAAGGCACTTCAATCATAATAATATCATAAGTATCATAACATTCATAACATAACATTATACCTACCTAATTTACTGTCTGTGATTCCTTCTGGAACACTTAAGATTGTGGACACTCTGATTGAAGTTAACCACAACAAAATCTTTTTAGTTTTGTTTGATTGCCTCAATAGGTAGGTACCTACGTACCTATACCTACGTTTTTTGTGTATATTGTCTCGATTACCGAGAAGAATTTGCCACAGTCCAGATTAATAAAAAGATCAATCTCGGTTCTTGTCGGTTATAGGATGAATCCGAAATAGAAAGGAAGGCACGACCGACGATTCAAAATCAACTCGCCTACTTAGCTGTAGAGCTAAATAGCATTGTGCATAATAGAATGGGATCTATGTGGCTCTATGACATTTATAACTGTACCTCGTGGCTCGTAGTCGAAGCGATAGCGACAAGCTTCACAGCGAGGTGAGCGAGCCGCAGGAATGGTACACTTTCCCATTCTTGCATGGTCATCGGATATTAATAGTAACTGCCTACCTACATACCGACCTAGGTGTTGTGATACAGATGCAGCGTGTCGTGCCCTTGCCACGTTACGTCATGTGAACAAACAAAATAAACATAGATGTCCAACAATTGTGTGGCCAGCCCACGTCATCTGGGCGCGCCAAATCATGTCCAATCAGTACGTACAGCATTACATACAGCGAGGGAGCTTGATGGCGGGCGGCGTCGGCTTGGGCGAGGCAGATGCTCCCTTCTCGCCACCATCGCGAATTGGATTAGCGCCTTCGTCCGAGCTTAGAATCTCTATATGGCGTTGGTTTTGCTCTTTACATGTCGCAATTCATAATGTCTAGTAGTAACCTAATTATCACAACAACACATTGAAAATAGGTCATCTTGTCCACAGTTGCGTATAAATTACGTACGACTAGCCTTCCGTCCGCAGCTTCGCCCGCGTTAAATTAATTTTCCCGTAGGAAAAGGTATTTTCCCGCGGTAAAAAGTAGCCTATGTCACTCAGTGATAATGTAGCTTTCTAACGGCAAAAGAATGTTTGAAATCGGTCCAGTAGTTTCGGAGCCTATTCAATGCAAACAAACAAACAAACAATCAAATCTTTCCTCTTTATAATATTAGTATAGATGGGCTGCAAAAGTGCATGGACATCTCGGGGCGATAATCGCGTGAGCAGTGTTTGATCGTTTGATGTTATTAACTAAACCACGCGCGCGCGCGCTCACGCGATTATCGCCCCAAGGTGTCCATGCACTTTTGCAGCCCACCGTACATGGATATAAAGGCTTTGTTCTGATTGGCATGAAACTATTAAAGAATACTTAGATACGTCTACTTAGACCATGAGAGACTTTTTTACATCAAGTACCTAAAATCATTCCAGTAGCAATACAAGAGATCGATCGAACACCGCACTGTCTTCCTACTGGAATGATATTACTGGAATAATGTAAAGGAATTCTTACATATTGTATCACTCCGCATCGTCATAAATAGGTAGGTACTTAATTGACGTTTCGTTGAAGATAGAGAGTAACGTGCCTTATCGATTTTTGTTAAATGATCTCAAACGTATGGAGGTGGAACTGATATGAAAACATTTTGAGTTTCGTCATTTTTAAAGTTAGACCTGAATATCAGTGTTAAGATTTTTTTGAAAATCTACTCCCCAATGAAGTTAAATGGAAGTTGGAAGGTTTGTTTATGGTTAACTATTTAACAAAGTAGGTATTTTTGTTAGTCGGTCGGCCAAGAAAGTGGTCTACCAGTTTTGACAAAAGTTTCTGTGAGATCTAAATATCGCTAAGGTTGACTTTTCTAACTGAGTGAAGTCTTTAGTCACTGTCAAAATATTATTGCAAGGGAAAATCGACCTCGTTGTATTATGACGTGCAAATGAACTTCAACCGTAGGGTGGTAGACCATATTTTTGGCCGATGGTACCTAACCAAAACTAATAGTAGATTGTACACCAAGGGGATAAAGCACTGCATTATGTCACGGGCGCGATATTGAATTCTGAACGAAACGAGGGACTCCAGGTTTAACTCCCGAGCGTAGCGAGGGGGTGTCTAGTTGATTCCCGAGCGAAGCGAGGGAATTAAGATGGAGTCCTGAGATTAGTGAAGGATTTAAGGGCGCCCAAGGCAAAATCAGTTTTATCCCCGAGGAGTATACTTACTCTACTTTTCTCACCTTTTGCGAGACAATAAAAACCAGGGCTACTAGAAAAATACTCGAAATAGACCCAGAAGCACTGATTCCGAATTTCCGACACAGATATTGCGCCTTTCGCAGTTTTCCATTTGTCGAAATCGTCGTAAGCTTTTAAGTATTTTTCCTTCGACTTCTCTGGAATTAGATTATTAACAATGCCTAAGGCCGGCTTGCGCGGACCTGGGTTAGCTACTTAACTCCGAGTTAACTGCTGACCTAGGATTAACAAGTGTTAAAATGAATGGAACTGCCATTCTTAAACCCAGGGTTACCAATTTCATTTTTTAACCCTGAACTGTGCAAGTGACCCTAATTCTAGGCGCCTACTTTAATGGAATCCGGAGTGAAATCACTTTCGTCACTCGATATTTTCTTAATTTTTTATTTTCATCCATCCATCCATCCATCCGTCCGTCCGTCCGTCCGTCCGTCCGTCCGTCCGTCCGTCCGTCCGTCCGTCCGTCCGTCCGTCCGTCCGTCCGTCCGTCCGTCCATCCATCCATCCATCCATCCATCCATCCATCCATCCTACCATCCATCGATCCATCCATCCATCGATCCATCGATCCATCGATCCATCGATCCATCGATCCATCCATCCATCGACCCATCGATCTATCGATCCATCGACCCATCGATCCATCCATCCATCCATCGACCCATCGATCCATCGACCCATCGATCCATCCATCCATTAATCTATCCATCCATCGATCCATCTATCCAGGGATCCATCGATCCATCGATCCATCGATCCATCGATCCATCCATCCATCCATCCATCCATCCATCCATCCATCCATCCATTCATCCATCCATCCATCCATCCATCGATCCATCGATCCAATCCAATCCAATCCAATCCAATCAATAACGACCATGAAACGAACAATAAGAACTATGAAAAGTGAGAATCACATTACTGCCCGGCGGGTTATAATGAAATTCAGTACAACATTAGAGAGAGAGAGAGAGAGAGATGTTTATTTACTTTTGGCTTTGACTTAAGGCGAAAGCCAAGGGCTATAATGACTTACTAACTAATAATGACTAACCTAACCTATTGTACGATCGTACGCTACTTGTACCAACGAAGCGTTACTATTGGTTTGCGGTCATTTTCGACTTTCGTTTTTCACAATTGGATTTTTGACTCTAGTCAAAATAGTAATTATAAATCGATTGTACAATCGAAACTAAATCACCTCGTTTCGGGAAAACAACCACTAAAATTTCACGGTGTATAATAAGGCATTGTCGAGCAGGTGGTGTGAAAAAATACTTAAACCTTATGAAATATGAAGGCAAGCCTAGCCTATCTAGTAATAATAAATGCATCGACACGATAAAGTTATGTTTCAAGTTTCACTTAAAGACAATAATGTCGCTAATGCTTATGTAAGTACTTTTAAAATCGTACCTACTCCAATATAAGGCGCCGTTTACACTATAGTTTACGCTGTCGCCAGAATAATTAGTATAGTAGGTATAGTATACTTAGTATTGGTAGCGGATACACCGGCATACTAGTGGATTGGGTGATATGACCGAAGATCGTACGGATGATGGTCATGAATCCCTATTAGCTGTAGTGCTTTAGAGGACCCCCAAAGTTTAGAATATACATACACCGTGTTTTTTGTTTACTTCCTTTATTTTTAAGGGAAGCTTATTTCAGGTCCTTAATTTATCTAAGGGACCTACTAGTATTCCGGCTCTTACTGTTATCCTTCTAATATTATAAATGTAAGTAGATATGTCTGTTTGTTACTACTCTATCACGCAAAGACGGCTCAACGGATTTGGCTGACACTTTACATCATACAATCGTTTTACATTCCGGATGTGTTGATAAACTAAGTACAAAGATTTCCATGAACTGAAGTCGTCCACCCCCTTTTCAAAAACACTTCGAAAAGTCGGTTAAAAATACAGACAAATTTGCATGGCTGAGACTGCGTCAGTTCGTTTAGAAGATTTGAAAAAATAGAATGCGATGTTTTCATAGTTATATATAATCATTATTACAGAGTCGATTGAATTACCTGACGGAGTCCAACTAAGCGCGTTTCTCTTTGTAACAGGATACCTACCAAACCTTTCATAATTGTAGTCTAGTTTCATAAGGAACATTTAAACGTTTGTTTCGATTGGGGTGCTACTGTACTGCAGCCGAACCGTTGATTCTATCATCGTCAGCGCAAAGCGCGGAAGTAAAAGAAATACAAACAATTGCGACCGCCGGATGGGCTTGATAATTAGTCCGATCAACGTCTCGTATCGATTGTTGATCTTAATTAATGAAACGTCACGTGAAATTTCAGTGAAAGGAAAGGCAAACATATTAGTCTTTACAACCTGCTTTTTGAGATTTATGTAGCATCTTTACTTTTTTGCCTTTGACTGTGTATAAAAAATGTTATGTTAAGGCGAGAAGGTATTGATACAACATATCGTAAGTTTGTAAATTAGGCTGTTCTCCAGAATTTTGTTGATATACAGTAGCTATCAAATTTCTGTGATAGTAAGAAATGTATAAATGCTGAAAATCTGATTCAACATTATACGTGCGAAATTTAACTTTTATGGAAATACATACCTACATAATATTTATGATCCAAAGTAATCCAAAGTATATAATTATTTTGGGAACTATTAAATATGATGTTCATTTACGTCAATCCATAACCAAGACCTACTAAATATAATTGTGAAAATATCGGTCGTCATAGGTACCTATTATCTGTACCCATTCATCGATTCTTTAGTCAAACCAGGCAATTAATATGACGTTCTAATTAGGCAATAAGTATTGCGGATTTCCAAGAGTACTGAACTACCTACCGAATATTTGTCTTTAAATTATCTATTAAGTATTTTACCTTATATTATATCCCCAATTTCAAATATCATAATTAGCTACTGTGCCGGCTGTAGTGAGTCGAGCCGATGAGTCGTATTGATTAATTGGAGCAGTATCGTTCATTAGCTATGAAGTACATTACTAAATACCTACCCAAAGTACCCAAGCGATAACGCTGCAAAGGTTCTAGCTCGTAGGAATGGGTTTGAACTTCTTTTATTTATTTGCTGCTAATCACGCATCGGCAGTAAGACGGCGCGCGAGTTCACTGCAGGCGTCTGACCTTTCCCTGCCCGAGGAATGCTATTATATTGTCATTCCCACACAACCGTCAAAAAACACATATGAAAATGACTCAACTTAATTTATAACTAGGTACCTAGTCGGGAGGTGAGAAATAGAGAGAATGTTAACTCCACGCCCATTAGATATATCACAGCCAAACAAGATTAGCGGAACTGCGCAGACAGAATAATAAATTAAGTAGAATCTTAATTTTTTTTTTATTTCCAGATTTTCCCGGGAATAAGCAAATAATGATTTTACCGGGATCTTAAGCGGAAGGAGATAGCAAGAAGAGGTAAGTTAATGAACGAACAACGCGCTAGTTGTATGCTTAATTATAATTACAAATTAAACCTTGATCTTGGTAAAATCATTCAGTTCATCAATCGGGATGTAGAACAAAAACCGATTGCGCATATGCATCTAATTGTACATACCTAACGATTAAAACATCAGAAGATGAGTGATCTGGTTTAATGGGTTATTGCGTTATCTGTATATAAATAGGTATACCGTCTGAATTCTGTTTATAATCAAAGTAATAAGTCTGATTCGAGAAAGAGCGTTCCTTCATGTTCCGCAATAATATGATACCTACCTACATATATTTGTGTAGGTATAATACTAAACATCATCTAATCTGCAGGAGAATTCCATGGGAATGTTAAATAGGTATTCCGTGAAATAATAGATAATAGAGAAAAATAAAGATAGACTCAACCGGAAGGTAGGAATAGCTTGACGCTTAAACAGTTTGTCCATAAGATGACCCATAGATAGAGAAAGGAAAACAGGACCGGAGCAGAATTTTAATAATAATGTCATTTAAATGCCAACAAACGTTAGGTATACTAAAATTGGTGTCTTCTATAAAATACAAAATTATGATCGCAGTATAGTCGATCAAGAAATTATTTTACCATCCTTAATTTTCGATATAAGTTGTACGATTTCAAACACTCAAGACCATTTACAAATCGATGTGTCAATCAGCCTTGTTGTTTTGTTTTTGTTGATGAAGAAACTATCGCACAAACTTGATTGACCATACTAAAGAAGAAACAACAAAATTTATAATAGGTACAGGTACACCTACAGATTTTATTGATTGTCTTTAAGGATATATTTGTAGTTGATTTCCCCCTACCCCTTCTCCGATGCCCTCCTTGTTCTTTCTGGCTATTCGTTCAAGTATATTTTTATACTAATATTATTTAACTTATTCTACGGATAGCATAATCATGGGTGTAGAAACAAATCGCACATTTAATGTGTACCTAACTTATCTTTTCAGATCTCAATAGGGTACGCAAATACGAGAAGCTTTAGTGAGTGATACAAGATATTAGAGAACTGACGCAAGACTGATTTTGATTGATATTATGAAGGATATTGATAAGTAATTTCCCGTAAAATGTTAGTTTTGATAGAATATATCAGATAAGCAGCCATGCTGTCGTATATGGTGCCGGTGGAGGAAAAGCCCCCGCCGGTGCCGGGCAAAGGCCGACTGGCGCTGGAGCTCGCGCCGGCCAGCCCCGAGTCGGCCGCGCGGCGGGCGCTGAAGGCCGCCATCTCCAAAGACTCCTCGACCAGCTCCTTCGCCAGCGACCTGACCGTGTCTTCCTCTACGCCCACCGGCGCGCACGAGAAGCCCAAACACAAGCTCCTCTCCAACGGCACCAAACACACATCGTTAAAACGGTGAGTACTTATAAATATATTACACAAATAACAATTTACAGTTTGCTCGCAACCAGCGGAGTTACGTTTTGAAATAAAAAAAAAATTATCCTGCATAATAATATGCTGCATCGTGCGATCCGACAGAGCGAGTGTTATTAGTGTTATTACACGCATTATGTAAGAATGTCACTCAGGTAGGTAGGTAGATTAGGTGCTATCGAACCAACTGAATCGTGACCCACTGTGACCTTTTCACAGAATTATCGCTTAGGACAAAGAAAATATATCGCTTACCATGAGAACATTCTACGATGGGTCAGGATTGATTTTTGAACACTTTTGACTTGCGTTTTTTTTCAATGTGCTACTTATTACTATTTTAATTCACATAACCGAAGTATTACAGTTCCTCATCTGCTTCAAAAATAATCATCTGGCAGTAACTGCATTTTATTGTTATTATCGTTGGAGTTCCCTCGATCCAGTTAATTCGATTAAGGATCGACTATTTACGAGTAGGTAGGTATACCAACTAGTTAACTTTAACTGGAGTAATTAATTTAAAATAACAAGAATGTTTTTCTGAAATAGATTAAGATCAATATAGGAGTAATTATGTCAGTTTTAAAATTTAATCGGTTTAATTAAACTTGTTGGTCAGGTTTTCCCACATACTCCTTATTGTCCCAAGCATCAGGAAGCCTTACGGGAATTTTAGGAATCCAGGAAGTGTATATTTCTAACTTGCAGTCGGGCCTGAAAGAAATAAACATTTACATTCATGGATAGGTACCGTAACCAATATTTTTAATGTTTATTCGAAAACTTTGACGCATTACAATTGGTGTAAGTCGGCATGCATTCCCCTTTAATTGAAAAACAAGAGTTCATGATCACGCCAACTGGGAAGTTTTATGCGTGTGAAAACGCGGTGATTGTCTCACCTAAAGCGTTATACCTGTTGCCACGAATTATATAACACACCTTATCACTCTGAATAAGAACGTAACGTTTGCAAGTACCTAGTTAGGTTGGAAGTGTTTGCCATAGGTATAGATTGATAACAATATTTTCGCTACTTACAAACAATATACTCAGTCTTTTATTAGGATAGGTGTGAAAGACAAAAAAAACTAAGTAGGTACATTAGATCGCCCGTACTTGCGTCAACGGATAACGATATTTTTGCGACTCTCTGGGAAAATTAAATCTCGATTTATTGCTCAGTTAGTACTTAGACTTAGTGTAAAAATTATGGATCTGTCAACATTAAATCAGACTTAAGCCTTAAATCGAAATATTTTTCCAACAAGTGGTTCTAAATATACCTACTGAAGGTAATGCCATCAAGTTGTAGGACAACATACAACATAACATAAAACACAACATACATCATAACAAAACTAAGGTCGTATTTATAGTTTTAGTACTGTCAAGTGCAAAAATACGTATCGGTTTAATCCTCTCATAATTACGAACCGATACCTTAATTCGACGACATAAAGAGCTATCGATGGGAGATATTTATAAGCAAGTTGTATGCATCCATATTTGTACACTTGATTGTACTTAAATAAAAAAAATGTCGGCGGTTCTCATCCGTCCATCTACAATAATGAAATATGTCCTTTCCCTGAAGAAAAGACTAAGTGTGGCATGCATGCAAGGTGCAACGGTACGCGCTGGGAAAACTCTTTGAAAAGAATTCTTGATGAGGAAATTGAAAGGGCTCTTACTACGTCGGTATGATATGGAAGTAATCCCATGGAAAGAAGTCAAGAGCTGGACTGTGGTGTAGGACTAGCAAGCTACGCTAGATTCCGTCGCGGACAACAACCATGGGTCTACACATGCTATAAAGTACTGCTGCCAAGGAAATAAGAGATTGTGTATGTAGATAAATTTAGAGCACCACAATCGCTTATCTACTTCTACACTCCACTATATATCCCTGGATGCTTTATGACCCCGCAATTAACGCTAGCATGCTACGGCGTCTGCCCTACATATTTACGAGAGCTCCTTTACCTAGATCATATATGGGTGTCTATAAATGATATGCAAATGAAAATGAATAATTATTACGAACTTGGAGGCGAGCCAGCCAATGGAGCCCGTAGTGGTGACCGGCACTGGTTTCAGTGTCTTCGCGGTATCCGGCTTCGCTTGCATTTGCGGTAGAGCTGAGGCCACTTCAGCTTTCACAGCTTCAGCTTCAGCTAAAGCCTGCCTGAAAAAGTTCATATAAAATATACCAACGAACTGAATTTAAAGTTTAACCCAATTCATTGTTGCTAAAATAGGTCAGAAAAACAAGTAAATAAGTAAGTTTTAATTTGAATTTTAATAAAGTTTGCAACACGAGTAGGATATACCTAACTGTCACAGTAACTAGTGTTGTTTACCTACTGCGATAAAGTGCTAAGGGATTTAATTTGAGTCTGACTGCTATACTTCAACTCAGAAGTATTTTTACATTAAAATTCATGCAAAAAGGGCTGTGAACCCGTAATGAAATGACTTACAGTTAAGAGATGTACTCTAGAGTATTTTCAGACTTACAGACGGATATAATTATGGTTCCTAACTAGCAATTACAAACTCTTAACATTAGGAAAAACTTAGGTAGGGGTGAATGTTGACTTTATGAATTATTTTAAGCGTGCGTTGCACCAAGTTAAAATAACGGAAACCAATCTTAAATCAGAACCAAAATTTACCTAAAATACTTAACGTAGTAAATTTTTGATTGCAGTTAATTGCAGTAATTTACTTAACCAAAGATTTGTCAGCTGGTTATAGGAACTTGGTGCAACTTACACTTATCAGTTTTCGAAAGCTTTAGCAAATAAGTTACAATAATTGGAGTCTTGCATAGTTTAGTAATCTTTTAACTTTCAACGTTGGCAAAATCGATTAAACATACCAAAATATTAATACTTAATTAATTCATATTTGGAGTCTTTATGTCAGACAAGTGGTGAGTATTGACATTGAATCCGCAGCAAACACAACATTATGTATAGGTGGTCCTACATAGTTCAGTTTATGATACTAAATTTAATATCCGTACTGAATGTTCCCACTTCTACGTTGTAGGAGGGGGCTCCTAGCGCAAGGCAGACGGATAAATACCTAGCTGCACCTAAGCCGTAACTATCTAGTCAAATGAGCATCTATAAAGCTAATCTTATTCTGGCTTACACAGTGAAGAAGACTTACGCACATGGTTCTAATTGGGTTTGCGAAGACATCGCGAGTTCGCATTATAATCGCTGCGTGCGTATCAAGAGTTGACGGAGCAAACATTTACTGACATTCAGTTGGAGAATGGCCAGAAGTTTGATCTAGCGTTGCGTCGGATTCAGCATTCATACATAAGTTGCCGATATTATTTATGTTCCACCTTTACTGAAAACAGTTCTTGGAACTACATGATAATTTGATTTCACGGGATTGTCAGCTCGCTTTTGGGTAATACTGTTGGCGCGCCCCAAATTTCGCTCCCCACGCTTGAGACCCTCAGTGCCCTACTTTAGATACGCCGCTGATAATTTCGACATTGTGCAACGGGAGGGGAAGATATTATTGAGATGCGTAAGAATACCTAATACTATCAGTTTCTTAAATGTCCTTTAGTTTAATTTAACTTGATTCTTTTCCACATTTTTTTTTTCCAAAAATTGATTAAAGAGATTGTCTACTAAGTCATAGTACTTAATTCGAAAACACGATAACTAGGTACTCTCAGAAAACCGTTTTATCAAACTTAAGTATTTGGTAGTAGTAAGTTTTATTAATGGAAGCGCTCTTACTTTCTCTCATCCAGCAGCCAGCTCCACCGCTCAAACCACAGCTTGCGGCAAATGTCTACCTTCTTCCACTGCGCTCGGCTCTGGAACGCCTCAGTGTTCGGGTCAAACTTGGGAACCGCAGGGCCGCGCTCTTTAGCCATTATTCTTTTCACCCGACTGTCGAAGGAGGGTTATTTTGTTTTTATGAAATCAGTCCTGTAAACCAAATGGGTTTTCAACACACAAAAAGGTAGTATGAACCTTTAGTTAAGTACGCGGACTGCTTCTACTACGGCTAGGTAAGTTAAAAGTGTGTTATGGCGTATTGCTATTCTTGAAATCATACTTATTAATCGGTTTGACCACCTTAACCATCAATAAGGATCGTATTATTGCAGTCTCAGTGGCCTAAACGGGCAAGTAGGAATAAATAGGAATGTTAAGTAGCTTTCCAACGACTGCCACGACCACGGGCAAACTAAAAGAAGTGTTAAAATTTACGTGACCGCCTTAATAGGCTCTGCGAACTCTATTAGCTTATTAGAAAGTCAATTTGGTTAAAATCGGTCAATTGTACTTTTACAAATAAAAGCAGTAGCACGCAGAAAAATTAAGTTTTAATAACGACGATTTATTACTAAGGCTGAATTGGTGCTGACTCTGAGTTTGCAGTTGCATGACAAGCACAATATTATTGTGACTTATTCTTGTGACTTGTTGCTAAGACGCGTAGTCGCGTACGTTATGTATGTTTAGAAACATATGTGCAGAGCAGAAGATACCACAGAAGACCTACCTACTACGTAAATTTGAGAAGAAATAATGGAACAGGCAATTTAGTATGAACCCTTGTAATTAAAGTAGGTAATAGATAAATGACATTGATACTAATTCAAAGTGAAACCTGAACCGCTAGACCACATACTTAATTATTATCATTATCAAGATCCGATCTCAACAAAAAGTGAATCTACGCAGAACTGTACATAATAATTGCTAATTATTATCAATTATTATCTATACTTAAAGCGACCATTTAGTAAGTATACCTTGACAAGCTCGTGCGCGGCGCTCGGCGGAACCCTGTCGCAGGGAGCCTCTGCTAATAATAAGTAGTAATTTTAATAAGTGCGGCAAACGCTGACTGCGACAGAGTTCCGCGGAGGGTCGCGCACGAGCTTTTCGGACTATAGGTACTAAGGTAAACATATTAAGTATCTAGGTAAGTACCTACAACGTTAAGAACTTTGATAAATCCGGATACGCACTGTATTTTACATATACTTGCCCAATTGCCCACAACCTAAGGTAATACATAATTAGAAACAGCTACGAAACAGGTACCTCTAGATAAGTAGCTGTCGAACCTCGCCGTCCGCTTGTCCGTTCTAAAAATTTTCGTAGGTTTTATGTGTTTTTAGAAACAATTGATATGTATAAATCGCGTACGAACTGAATTAAATAGGTATGTAAATAGCTTATTTATGTTTGTATCCAATGTCACTTTGAAAGATGCGGAAGTTATCAATATAGTTTTTATTTTTTTAATGTTTTCTTCTTTTAAATTAAAGTCCGAATTTGATGTATTAAAATCGGAAGAAAATATTTACATAAATTTAACTTTTAACTTAAAACTTGCTGCCACACAATTAATAAAAGTTTAATTTTAATATTTTTTTATGATTTTGGTTTTTTTCTTCTAAACGTGCAATATTTTAAAAGGATTCAAAACATCATTGCAAAACAATTAGTAGGTACTACCGACGTAGCGTTCTTAGTGTCCTTACGTTACGTGCCTCCCCATGATTTTTAGGGTTCCGTAGTCAACTAGGAACCCTTATAGTTTCGACATGTCTGTCCGTCTGTCTGTCTGTCTGTCTGTCTGTCCGCGGCTAAGAACAGAGACTGTTAGTACTAGAAAGCTGTAATTTGGCATGAATATACACCGTGATATTTTAGTGGTTGTTTTCCCGAAACGAGGTGATTTAGTGTCGATTGTACAATCGATTTATAATTACTATTTTGACTAGAGTCAAAAATCCAATTGTGAAAAACGAAAGTCGAAAATGACCGTAAACCAATAGTAACGCTTCGTTGGTACAAGTAGCGTACGATCGTACGATAGGTTAGGTACCAACGAAGCGATACTATTGGTTTGCGGTCATTTTCGACTTTCGTTTTTCACAATTGGATTTTTGACTCTAGTCAAAATAGTAATTATAAATCGATTGTACAATCGAAAATAAATCACCTCGTTTCGGGAAAACAACCACTAAAATTTCACGGTGTATATATCAGTCATGCCGACAAAGTGGTTAAATAAAAAAAACTAAAAAAGTTTTTTTTAGGGTACCTCCCGTAGACGTAAAGTGGGGGTGATTTTTTTTTCTCGACTAACTCTTTAGTGTGGGGTATCATTGGATAGATATTTGAAAATAAATAGGGGTTTGCTAAAACCATTTTTTGATAAAGTGATTTTTTTCGGAGATATTCACTCCGAAAGTTCAAAATATTGTGTCCCCCCCCTCTAACTTTTGAACCGCACGTCTAAAAAATATGAAAAAAATCACGTAAGTTAGACTTAATAAAAACTTTCTAGGAAAAATATTTTCAACTTAATCAGTTGAGTAGTTTTTAAGTTTTTGTAAATAAATATTTGTAAACTACGATTGTAATTTAACCGCCACTGCAAACATTTTTTTTTCTTTAAGTACCTATAAGATCACGCTAACAGTATCTCCTTTCAAATAAAAAAAAGTAATTGAAATCGGTTCATATAATAAAGAATTACGTCTGAAAAACCATCAACATACATACTATAGGTCATAAGTAGATTAGTTACCCAATTCGCCGATAGATGGCGCTGTACCACCGATGTTGAATTCTACATCGCGCTGTTAAGATTTTTCCTGAGTTAATGGGGTCGGGATGGATATGCTTTGTGTTAGGTCAAGTAAATCACTGTGGTCCTTGGTCTTTGTCTTTGAGCTGTATTACGTTCGTTCGTGGGTACTTAATGTTGTTGTTGTATGTGGGAAATTGGGTTTAAATTAACTAAAAGAATTTTCTCAAACATGCTATGTAATGTTAATGTTTACGTTGTGTGCCAAATAATAGGCCGGGACGTATCACGTTGCGGGCGCGGTTAGACAACTGGTATGTAATGGATTTTCATACAAAATTTGCAGGCCTTGGCCGGCAATGCGATCGTCTATTGTTTCATGTGATACAGCACCATGACGTTTATAGGTCTACGCATCATAGCAATTAGCCATTTAAAAAAAACTATAAGCAATATTTGCGTTTTGGTTCATTATGATATTCTGCCACTACGCTTATTTAATAACTAGCTTTTGCCCGCGACTCCGTCCGCGTGGAATTAGTAATTTGGGCAGCTTATTTTTTATCCAATTTGCTTTTTCATCAATTATGGCTCTCCTTAGATCCTTCCGGAAGAAGTGAAACTTCATAATAAACCAACCCGCTCCCAATCCGACCCCAAACAGCCCCCAACCCGCCCCAACCCGCTCCCAACTCGTCCCCCACCCGCTCCCAACCCGCCCTATCTAACTGGGCTATCTGACACTGAAAGAATTTTTCAAATCGTATCAGTAGTTCCCGAGATATATAAGTTTCACTTCAAAAACCCCCAATTTGGAAACATTCTTCCGCTCCGCTCCGCTCCTATTGGTGTTAGCGTGATGATATATAGCCTATAGCTTTCCTCGATAAATGGGCTATCTAACACGGAAAGAATTATTCAAATCGGAGCAGTAGTTCCTGAGATTAGCGCGTTCATAATAACAACTCTTATAAAAACAGTTCGATAAATTCTTAAAATAAACGTATCTTTCTTATTTGTGAACCGATTCAAATGAAACAAACACTAAATGTTAATCCAAGAAAATACCAACATATCAGTGAAAACCGCATCCTTCTAGGTTAAGCCGTTTCTGAGATTAGCGCGCACAAACGCACAGACAAACAGACAAACAGACAATAATTCTAAAAATCATTGTTTTGGGTTCTATTGCGCTAATAAATAACCCTAGTGTCAGTTTTTCTCAAATATCTTCAATGTACAGACACCGACTTGTTACAGATTTATTATATGTATAGATAGATAGATAGATAAGGTAATGGTGATCTGCCTAGAGAAATATTTCACCATCAACATCACCATCACCATCATCATCATCATCGTCATCATCATCGTCACCACCATCATCATCATCACCATCACCATCACCATCATCATCGTCATCATCATCATCATCATCATCATCTTCATCATCATCATCACCATCACCATCACCATCATCCATCATCCATCATCATCATCGTCATCGTCATCGTCATCGTCATCATCATCGGCATCGTCATCATCATCATCATCACCACCATCATCATCATCATCATCACTATCATCATCATCACCATCACCATCATCATCACCATCATCATCATCATCATCATCATCATCATCATCATCATCATCATCATCACCATCGTCATCGTCATCATCATCATCATCATCATCGTCATCGTCATCGTCATCGTCATCGTCATCATCATCGGCATCGTCATCGTCATCATCATCGGCATCGTCATCATCATGGTGATGGTGATCATCATCATCATCACCATCATCATCACCATCATCATCATCATCATCATCATCATCATCATCATCATCATCATCATCATCATCATCATCATGCCGACGATGATGATAATGATGATGATGATGATGGCGATGGTGATGGTGCATGTTTGAGAAAAGCACTATACAAGCCTCGGCCGGAACAGGGGTCGGCCGGCAACCCCTTACGTCCCGGCCTCTGCAGTAATAGTACATTACTGCAGAGGCCGGGACTTAAGGGGTTGCCGGCCGACCCCTGTTCCGGCCGAGGCTTGTATAGTGCTTTTCTCTAACATGCACCATCACCATCACCATCATCATCATCATCATCATCACCATCATCATCATCGTCGTCGTCATCATGATGGTGATGGTGATGATGATGACGATGATGACGATGATGGTGGTGATGATAATGATGGTGGTGATGGTAATGGTGATGATGATGATGATGATGATGATGATGATGATGATGGTGGTGGTGGTGATAATGATGATGATGATGGTGATGATGATGATGATGACGATGATGATGATGATGGTGGCGATGATAATGATGGTGGTGATGGTGATGGTGATGATGATGATGATGATGATGATGGTGGTGGTGGTGATGATGATAGTGATGATGATGATGGTGATGATGATGATGATGATGATGATGGTGATGATGATGATGGTGATGATGATGATGATGATGATGATGATGATGATGATGATGATGATGATGATGATGATGATGATGACGGTGATGATGATGACGGTGATGATGATGGTGATGATGGTGATGATGATGATGATGGTGATGATGATGATGGTGGTGATGATGATGATGGTGATGATGATGGATGATGATGATGATGATGATGATGATGATGATGATGCTGATTGTGATGATGATGATGATGGTGTTGATGATGATGATTATGACGATAACGATGATGATGATGATGGTGATGATGGTGATAATGATGATGACGATGACGATGATGATGGTGATGATGGTGATGATGATGATGGTGGTGATGATGATGATGTTGATGGTGAAATATTTCTCTAGGCAGATCACCATTACCATCACCATCACCATCTTACCTTACCTTAAATAAGCGTAGTGGCAGAATGTCATAATGAACCAAAACGCAAATATTGCTTATAGTTTTTTTTTATATGGCTAAATGCTATGATGCCAAACCTATAAACATCATGGTGCTGTGTGACATGAAACAATAGACGATCGCATTGCCGGCCTAGGCCTGCAACGGTGTATTTTGAAGCCTGTTTTAAGGAACACAACGTAAACATTACATAGCATGTTTGAGAAATGTACTATTGTATTGTGGGGTAACATTTAGTCGATTTAAATTAATTTGCGTTCCGTTTCGTATTTTGCATGTTGACGGTACTCAATCAATAATTTTGACGCGAACCAACTAGCTTGACTGATCCGACTGGCGATGCGACCGACACTGACTGAGCGCTCCCGCTCCCGTCCCGAGCTTACGCACACAGAGACAATGTGTTTGTGTATCTTCACATACAAGTATGGCTTACCCGCTTTCGTGAGATAAAACATCTGTACCTACCTAACCTACCTATCTAACTAAAAAAGACGTATTTTAAGTCCGCCTATTGTGACGGTCGGGAACTACGGAACCCTACACTGAGCATGGCCCGACATGCTCTTGACAGGTTTTTTTATTTTATTTTAAGGCGTCGGCTGTATTATATTCTCTTGCTCGGCTCTCCCGAACCTAGTGCAAAAATAACTGCATAATTTGCTACCTTGGCAGTTTCGAATATTTTTGTATTGTGTTATTAATAGATGTATAGTCGACCAAAAAATTCCTTTACCACCCTAAGGTTCAATGTCAGTTGTGTGGCTTAAACATGGACTTATACTAGGGGCGTTCAATAAAAAGTGAGAATGAGTATGTTATAAACAACTTTTACTAAATGTAATTTTATTTTTCGACATAGTCACCTTTTAGCATAATACACTTATTAAATCTTTTTTCTAAACTTAAAATTTCATTTTTAAAAAAGGTCTCATCTTAAGTACTTAAAAAATCTTGTACTGCAGTGACTACCGCGTCGTCGTCTTCAAATTTCTGGCCTCTCAGGTATTGTTTCAATCTCGGAAATAGGTAGAAATCACTGGGAGCGAGACCTGGTGAATACGGAGGATGCTTAAGGATATCGAACCCAGCATCACGAATTGCAGCCAATGCAACGGCGGACTTGTGTGCCGGGGCATTGTCCTGGTAGAACAGCACAACTTTCGAGAGTTTACCTCGCCGTTTTTCGCGGATCTCATTGCGCAATGTTGCTATTTGTTTGGCGTATAATGTGCCCGTAATAGTGGCTCCATGCTCGAGATACTCAATCATTAATACCCCTTTACCATCCCAAAAAACAGAGCCCATGACCTTACCGGCAGATGGGCTCACCTTGAATTTCTTCGGAGTTGGAGATGATGGCCTTTTCCATGTCATAGACTGCAGTTTCGTTTCTGGGTCGTAATGATGGAGCCATGTTTCGTCCATTGTTATAAATTGCGCCAAAGAAAGTTCCCGGTCTTGCTGCATCAGGTTCAAAGCTTCTTGACAAATCTCTAGTCTAGTTTGTTTTTGCGTGTCAGTAAGCATTCTTGGTACCCAACGCGCAGATACCTTTTTCATACCCAAGCGTTCATGTAAAATATTATGCACGCTCCCCGTTGAAATCTTTACATTTTCAGCAATAAAACGAACCGTGACACGACGATCCGCCAAAACTGCTTTCACAATTTCTTCAGTTACTGCTGTAGTAGGGCGTCCGGAGCGGGGGTCGTCCATTGTCGATGTTCTTCCACGTCTAAATTCGGCGCACCAACGTGCGACTGTCGAATATGGAGGAGCATTAGACCCTAAAGTGTCCCGCAAATCCAAATTGACTTGGTCCGTAGAAAAATTTTTCAATCACAAGTATTTGATAACGGCGCGCAGTTCATTTTTCTCCATTTTCGCTAACGTACTCAATAGCATTGCAAAGAAATTACCGTATTTTTTTTTAAACAAAAGACAGTTAGTTTTTTTTTTCATAGCAATCAGCTAGATAGATTAGCTTTACCGGCCAGTATTTAATTTCCTAATATTGAAAGAGTTTGCATCTCATTCTCACTTTATATTGAACGCCCCTCGTACATAATCTGGACCGAGTACTAACTTTTAGTAGTCAATTAAAAGTGACCCATATTACCAAGCTATACAGTTTCATAATGGCATCTAGAGGCAGCGGTCCGAGAGAAATAGTATAAATCTTCCCAGGTGAATTTTTCGCTTCGAGCCCTTATCTTTCAATACAAACGGTATCGTCATAGTATTAAGGTTCAAATTTAATGTAATGGCTCGAAGCGAAAAATTCACCTGGGAATATTTATACTATAACAACAAACTAGAGAAACTAGAGAATTGTCAATTGTGTCCCACTCGCACCAGTACTTGATCACCCTAATTAGAACGATATGCAACTCACTGGTTTGTTTTTTTTCGGCCTCACTTTTTTGTCGCAGTATTTTAGTCCAGGTTAGGTATAAGTCCATGGGCTTAAAACATCAAAATGCTATTTTCACTCACAAGTCAATGTGGCAATCAGCCTTATTGTTTTTATTCTGATGTAGGAACTTTTACAAAAAAATCGTGCGTGCAGCTCCTCCGCGCGGAAGAAGTGAAACTTCGTAATGTGGAAATGAAAAAGGCACTTATATACATCAATATTATGAACCTTATTGCAATAACTTAAAGAACTGAATTTACTTATGCATCTATGTGTTTAAATTACTCACTAGATGGCACTTTTATCAAGTCTCATACAAATTTGCACAGACAGTATGAGTTCTGCATCGCACTGTCGAAGTTTTTAACATCCGTTAGTATACATTATACAATGCGAGATTACTTGCTTCAGCAGTAGGTACATATACTAATGCTTTCATACCCCCTCCATGGTAGCGTTAAGCGTTTAACGCGACCTTGTTGGAAGTCGCATTAGAAGTTTCACTTCAAAAACCAGGCGGTCACCCATCCAAGTACTGACCGCGCCCGACGTTGCTTAACTTCGGTGATCGGACGAGAACCGGTGTTTTTGTCAAATATCTTGAAAACGGTGCATCCTACGGCAAAATCAATGAAATTTTCATCCCTCCTTTTAAATCCCGCACCTCCCCTCACCTCCCTCACTCCTCTCACAAACGTCTCGTAAACGTCAACTTGCGTTGCGTTGCGATGCGTATTTAACGCAACGCATTTAATTTAACGCAACGCTTGTTGGAAGTCGCATTAGAAGTTTCACTTCAAAAATGATAACGCACTTACTTGGTTGACTATATTTCAACTTAAATATACTTTTTAGGGTTCCGTACCGAAAGGGTGCCAACGGGTCCCTATTACTGAGACTCCGCTTTATGTCCGTCCGTCCGTCCGTCGATCTCAGGGCTCTATCTCGTGAACCGTAATAGCTAGGCACTAAAAAAATTTACTAATTATGTAAAGTAACAAAAGTAAATTATACTGAGGTACGAAATCCTCGAGTCCGACTCGCTCTTGACCGCTCTTTATTATATTTTTACACTACCAATTACATATGTGTGACCATTTTTATTTTAGAATCACACACAGTCACGCACCAGCCAACCAAGATCGCTGTTTGCGTTTCAATGCGGTTCAAATTTTTTTAAATACCTACCTAATGATAATTATTATTTTCCAATAGGGTGTCGTTTGGAAGTTCGAAGGGGTCCATGGTCGAGACACTGATCTACGAAAGCCCTCTGCAAGAGGAGCCGGAGAGCAGTCCGCCGCCGAAACCTCAAGAGACTTCGTTCCCATACACACCCGTGGAAGACGAGTGAGTATTCAATGTTAAATTCCCTTCCTTATGATTTTTATAACGTAGGTAGGTTTATAAATAATATCGACGGTTAAAAGGCAAAACGCATGAAGCGACGTTTTTTGAACTTTACATGAAACCCGGCTCAAACGACGGAGAAAAATTCGCTGATTTCAAATATCTATAGGTATAACTCATTTTGACAAAAAGTGTCGCTTCATGCGTTTTGCCTTTTAACCGTCGATATAAGTACTTACCTTAAGCAAAAACTATGAAAAATTCGTGATATGTTTATTTAAGGCTTTTAAGATACCTATTGGTTAATTTCTTATGAAATTATTGTATACAATCAGCCTCCTGGCCCTAATCACGGTACCTACCCAACTTTATGAAGCCCTATTGAGTAGGTATGTAGCGGCTGGCTGGCGTAAGTAGTAAAAGTAACAATTTTAGTAAACAAAAAAAACCTTACCTTATTACCTTCAATTCTACTGATATAAACAGTTTTCAGCTATTTTAACTTCCTATTTGAACGCCAGAATTAAAGTCTTTAATAATTATAAATATTGGGGTAGGTACTTTGACTCAATTGTGGGTAACTTTGGCCCATATAGGGCCACATATAGAAGGGGCTAATAAAACACATTAAAAGAGCTATCAGCTAAAACTAGTCCGTATACTATGTATACTAATAAAGGGTTATTTGTAATTCACTGACATCCTCTTAACCCTGAATTCCTATCACTCAAACAAATGTTTTTTGTTTTATGACTTTTTAAAATGAAGCACTTTTTTTCCCATACAAATACACAGAGTATCGTAAAAATAAGAGGTAATCTCAAATTTTCAAAACGTTATTACACCAAAAATATGAAGTTATGACAAAAGCCGTAAAACAAAAAACATTTGTTTAAGTGGTAGGAGTTTAGGGTGCTAGGGATGCTAGTGAATTACAAATAACCCTGTGTACTAAACATACTAAATACTAAATAATATTATAAATGCGAAAGTGTGTCTGTCTGTATGTCTGTATGTTACCTCTTCACGCTTAAACCACTGAATCGATTTAGATGAAATTTGGTATGGAGATAGTTTGAGACCCTGGGACTGGGAAGAACATACCTAGGATAGTTTTTATCCCGGAAAATTGCATATTTCCCACGGGACAGTGATAAACGAATTCTTTGCAGAAGGAGTCGCGGGCAACAGCTAGTGATAAAATATAGGAAAGAGCCATAATTTCAATGCGCCGAGCTCTCAACGGCCAAAGTTATTACCCTTCAGGGTGAAGGTAACCAGGAGCTAAATTCAGGAACGGGCCTTCACGGGTTTGGTAGCGGTACCTAATTCAATCGTTTGGGTTGGGTTTGGTGGGTTTGGTTTGAACTGCTATTCAGGAACGCCAAAAATCACTGGTTGGCGAGAGGTTTGGGCTGAGTTTGGGATGAGCCTTATTTATTTATTTACAAAGCGAATTAACAGGAAAATAAGGCTCATCCCAAACTCAACTCATTCCTATCCTCTCCCAAACGATTGAATTACCGCTCGCAAACCGTGTTAGGCCGTTCCTGAATTTAGCCCCTGATCTTACGGTAGGTATAGAGATAAAGCTACCTATTTTTAATTGAAATATAAAATCAAATAAATCACATTATTCGCTGTACCGTGGGAATTAAAAAAAACCGTTCTTATTGCACCTCTTAAGTCCCTTAAGGAATGTGTCTGCCAAATTGAATATCTCTAATTCCTGTGGCGTAGACTGTGCATGGTCGGTCTCAGTCAGTCATTCAGTAATGTTACACATTTATAATAGTACTAGCTTTTTCCTGCAACTTCGTCCGCGCACAAATAAGATTTATGGCCAACTCCCGATCTCCATCCCGCGGGAAATTATAAAAAAAATCCCTTTTTACTGCACCTCTATGATCCTAAAGCAATGGTCACGGTGATAAGGTCTTATTGAATTTAATGTATAAATATTGTTGTATTGTTATTGTTATTGTTATTGTTGTTATTGTTTGTTTTTTGTGTATTTTACCTACTTGCATGCCAAATTTGAAGTCTCTAATAGTTATAGTTACGGAGCTAGGGCCATTTTGAAGCAATATCAATTTGCTATCCCGTGAGAATTTCGAAAAATCCCTTCTTAGCGGATGCCTACAACAATAACTATCCGTGTGCCAAATTTCAGCACAATCCGTTCAGTGGTTTGAGCTGTGAGTTGATAGATCACTCCGTAACGGTTGCCTTTTATATAATACTAGCTGCTGCCCGCGACTCCATCCGCGAAGAATAGTATCCTACGTACGACCCATTCTCAGACGTACCGAATACAGAGAAAAAAGTTTCGTAAGAATCAGTCGAGCCGTTTCGGAGTAATTCGGAGGAGTTCGATAACAAACACCGTGACACGAGATTTTTTATATGTAGGTATATTAGATTAGATATACAAATAAATTTTATAAAATTACTACTATTTTAAATCTATTAATCTAGAAGTTGATTTTTATCGGCGTTCAGAAACCAATTTTCCTAATACTATTAGCTGTTGCCCGCGACTCCGTCTGCGAAGAATAGGGGTATAAAAAATAGCTCACGACCTATTCTCAGACCTACTGAGTAGGTAGGTACTTACAGTGAAAAAAGTTTCATAAAAATCGGTCAATCCGTGTCGGAGGAGTTCGATAACAAACACCGTGACACGAGATTTTTATATAATAGAAGATTAGATTAAATGAAATTATTGATGGGGATCACGTAGACCACCATACTATGTAACCAGTATTTATGATTGGAACGATATTAATAAATTCATTAATTGTAATTAATTAAACAGTGAGGTAATTACGTAAGACCCCATGTATTGGCTGGATATTAATATTTTTTTTAACTCCTGATCACCGACTAAAAATTCATCATGCATGTACATATAGTAGGTAATTCTTAAAATAATTAATATTCTCCTGATGGGCCATTATTTTATTTTAGGGCCAGTATTTTTTGTAATGTGCTCTTCAAATTTTTTTTTTACAAAAAAGGTAAACTGCTCGGTTTTATTATTAAACATTTAAATAGGTACATAATTAAGCTTACATTTAAAATTATAAAAAGTAATCATTATTATCTATAAAGTAGGTAACGCAGTGGACACGCATATGCATGTCCCCGCCATTTGTATGGAAATTGGTGTATTCTCCGCTGAGTTACCAATTTTTTCCACAGAATTTCTTTAAATTTAGGGGGTGTTTCACCACCTTATTGTCAAACTACTGGTCACGTAACCAATTAATAAACTAAGTACTGGACAAATCTGTCGGCTAGTGTTTTTTCAGTTTCACCACTCCGGTCCTGTGCAAACTAAGTACCACTTAACTAATCGTGGGTTTAACAAAAAGTCGGAATGGCAACGTCGCATTTCACGAACACGCGTTCCTGTTCGCACACTTTCGTTCAAAAAGTCACTCATTATTAAAGCAAAAGAAATGGTTAACTATATAATTTTTGAATACATCTATTTTTTTTGCATAAACAAATATGTAACATTATAATTGATCCAAAAACGGTATTTATTTACGATACTTTGTTAACAATAACAAAGAAAAATAAAATCACGTAAAACGAATCGAAAAGTGGCGCCAAACCATTTGACAGATAAACTTTTTTTTAATGGCGACATACAAGTTCAGGTAGAACAAACGATTGAGCCACTGAAAAAAAGTTTGTTATTAAAAAATATTACGAAATTTTGGATTTATTTTTACATACTAAAAGTGTACCTACATTTTTTCATTAAAATCTTGATATTTAAATTATTTTATGCAATTTAGCATGACCTCTTTCTTTAAAAAATAAAAAATACTTTGATCTATTTTTCTGAAACCGGCTGAAGGGCTCTCCAACCATGGCCACAAAAAATAAACTAACTTTATGTGACGGATAAAAATGCTAAGGGGCTGTTTCACCACTTTTCTTAAAGTTCGGATTAGCTTAATCATAACCTTATTTGACAGATGGAATTAAAATTTCTGTTTCACCAGTCTCGATTAGCGCTAAGTGACGGACAAACTGTTTCTTAATTTGACCATCAGATCAGGAGGCATTTAGCATTTTTATCCGTCACATAAAGTTAGTTTATTTTTTTGTGGCCATGGTTGGAGAAGCCCTTCAGCCGGTTTCAGAAAAATAGATCAAAGTATTTTTTATTTTTTAAAGAAAGAGGTCATGCTAAATTGCATAAAATAATTTAAATATCAAGATTTTAATGAAAAAATGTAGGTACACTTTTAGTATGTAAAAATAAATCCAAAATTTCGTAATATTTTTTAATAACAAACTTTTTTTCAGTGGCTCAATCGTTTGTTCTACCTGAACTTGTATGTCGCCATTAAAAAAAAGTTTATCTGTCAAATGGTTTGGCGCCACTTTTCGATTCGTTTTACGTGATTTTATTTTTCTTTGTTATTGTTAACAAAGTATCGTAAATAAATACCGTTTTTGGATCAATTATAATGTTACATATTTGTTTATGCAAAAAAAATAGATGTATTCAAAAATTATATAGTTAACCATTTCTTTTGCTTTAATAATGAGTGACTTTTTGAACGAAAGTGTGCGAACAGGAACGCGTGGTCGTGAAATGCGACGTTGCCATTCCGACTTTTTGTTAAACCCACGATTAGTTAAGTGGTACTTAGTTTGCACAGGACCGGAGTGGTGAAACTGAAAAAACACTAGCCGACAGATTTGTCCAGTACTTAGTTTATTAATTGGTTACGTGACCAGTAGTTTGACAATAAGGTGGTGAAACACCCCCTAAATGCCTCCTGATCTGATGGTCAAATTAAGAAACAGTTTGTCCGTCACTTAGCGCTAATCGAGACTGGTGAAACAGAAATTTTAATTCCATCTGTCAAATAAGGTTATGATTAAGCTAATCCGAACTTTAAGAAAAGTGGTGAAACAGCCCCTTAATCTTGAAAAATCACCAAGTGTGCCTTATATTTCACAAAAGAATAATGGCCCTAAAATAAAATAATGGCCCACATACTGTGTAAAAGACAGTATTATATACAATATATATCTAATTAGTTGTCTCTTCGCACTATCATGCTAGCTGCTAGCAAATAAAACGGAAAAAATCATGTTATCGCGATTAACGCGATAAATAACGCTTCGTTATTGTACTTCATTCTCTGACGTTACGTCACTAGTCAAGGGAGTGAACGAACGAACGAATAGCGCTGTTCTTCTCCGCTCCGCTCCATTCCATTCGCAACGAGCTCGCAACTTCCGAGATCGATGTTGTTTGTAGTTGGGTTGGGTTGGTTGAAGTTGGAAATACTGAGTGCAAAGCGTCCACGGACAAAACTAAATCTCGGTTAGGCGCATATTGCGCTGTTGTTTATTAGTTGTTCTGGCAGTAATTAAATTTGGGATCGATCGGAATAACAAGTGGCTAATGATTATTGTGGCTGTGGTCAGTGTAGTTGTGTGATTTTGTTAGGTGAGTGAACAATTTAATGTCATTCTTTAACATAGCATAGCGGTGTTAGTTGGATGTTCACCGATAAGTTTTTGTGTTTCGTACTTTCACTGTCGAGGTTTTCTTATTCAGACACCAATCTTGTGCTAGCCGGTACATATATTATTTTGGATATCATTATAAGTCGAGCAGATTGATTTAAACAGATATTTGGCCTAATGTATGTAGAATTCGGTCATCATGACGTCACAAGGACTGATTTATAAACATTAAATGACTCCGTTCCTCCGCCATCGGGAGCGCAAGGTCGCTACTAGACATGTTGATACAAGTAAACATGAATTGGCAGAAGTTTCGAATCATAAGTTCTATTTATAATGTCACTATCACTGATCGGCTTCCGTAATTGAGGTTCCGCCCTGTGATGCCGTGATGTGCGCGTAACCTTGCACCGAGCGGCGCGGCGCCGCGGGTACACCGAATACAATATTATGGTTTCGAACTAGGTTTAGCGACAACCACTTGACACTTTACGACTTTACTACTAACTCAAGGAAATGCAATATTATGTACTTGCATTTAAATTGATATCTCGACTCCCCTTCTTAGTCTAATTAAGTGCACCCACTGCAATCAACTTCAGTGTACTTGATCAGTTAGTTAGATCTTTATGTTTATGTGTTTAGAGTACAAGTGGGAGTGGTGACCTGTTGGTCATATTTTTCAAACTTGTAAAAGTCAATTCATAATATAAATATATATGAAAATTGTTTACTTTTAAGGTTATTTGATGTCTCTTACTGCTGCACTCACGTTACAGACTGTCAATCTTTACTAAAATAAGTACATAATTTAAAATTGGAACAAATTTAAAAATAAATGTCTTTTAATCAGTGAGAATGTCATATAAATTTAAACAATAGCGTAGTAGGGGTCTACATGGGTCATTTTCAAATTTTGCACAGAACAATAACTATTTGTATGGAGCTACCACTCTGGTACCATGCATTATTTACCAGTATTACATAAATACCAAGCATCTTTTTTTGGTTCCCATAATCAATAATTATCTGTGATATACAGCTGATTGCAAATCATCCATCATTTAACTCAAATAACTGCAGAGAATTACAGTCTAAACAAATTTCTTAGGGTTGGGACAAGTTTCCCTGCACAAAATTTGAAAATGACAGATATAGTATATAGGTAGGCATAAATTGTGTACTGAATTGACCCTGCAAAATAATATATTTCTGAATTGAAGTAATTCATTCTAGGATTGTCATAAAAATAATTAATCATATGAGAGAGAAGCCAAGCCAATGACTAGTTAGTAGACTGATTTGCCTGCCCTTGAAATCCCATCTCAAATAAACTATTCAACTAATGATTAGTTCATTTTACCATAAATAGATATTGAATTGGATCATGACTTATAATAGGAAGAGTGATGTCAGGTTTTTAGATTGTTCATCCAGACTGTGACACAGTGTGCTAATAGGTCACATGTGGGTGGAGGTCCAATTTGTTGATTTTGCTTGGCTGTGTCAATGTAACAACTGCACACCTTAGTAGATTTGTTTTGCACAATTGCCCTCTGTGCCTACATAACAAAGATCTTGTATTTAGCTTTATTATTCAATGGACACCTTATTGGTTTTATTGTTGAAATTGTAGCCTTTTCAGGAAGGTTATTAAATAAACCTAACCTCGCATAATAGGTGGTACACGAAAACCTTTAAAGGAATCCTGAAAGTATATGGGCTGATCAATTTGATTGCTGCATTAACCACACAAAATCTGTAATCAAATGTGACTTACCTGTGGAGTAACGTTCATGAGCAACAGATTGTATTTGTTGCAGCTCCCCTGAATATGTTATGTAATGTGTCATTGGTTACTTCCGTTGATCATTTAACAAGTCTTTATGCATGTTATGAAATGGCCACATAGCATCATCTGATCATTAGGAATGTGTATTGTATTGTTCACACACACATGCAAAACAAATGCAAGGCCAGGCTCCTATGCAAATGAGTTTAAACCAAGTGGGCGCTGGACATTGTAAATTCATTAATTATGAGACCCATCGGTGTCACTTAGGTTGTTATGTTAATTTAATTATGCATTGCTGCTATGCGAATTATTTTGATTTCTTAACGTTGTTTTGTTTTATTGCACAGTTTTAATTGCTTTGGCTAAATTTTATTTTCTCTTTAAAAAGTTTTATCTCTACAAGTTATTACTGCATGTCATGTATAGCTACCATCTAAATGCGAAAATAAGGTAAATTACACTTCTATTGGTGCTTAAATTAAATTTCTTGTTCCCAGTATTAAATTTAATTTAATTAAATTTTCAGGCTGTCATTAAAAAAAAACAGAAGGTCACAAACAATATTTATGTAAGTTACTAACAATAACAATAAGAGTCGTTTAAAAAAAATGTACACAATTAAGGGATTTAGTAAAAACAAAACTTAATTACTATATTTTTTGTGTAACGGAGTTACCCAAATACTTTGTATGACTAACTTCCGTTACACAAAAAAGTGATCATGATTTTGTTTTTAAGCCCTTAACTATGTACAATTTTTTTGAAAAAACATGGATGGATCCGTAAGGTAGTTGGCCTGTCTAAATTATACCTACCTTTAATTTTTGAAAACTGAGAAAATTATTAATATTATTTATATAGACTTTAATATTAGTGGATTACTTTTACCCACAACCTGTTTCTTTAAACAGTCAGTCAGTCAGTGAGCTAGTAATAAGCAGTCAAAGGAAAACCTAGTCAAAAATGTGTAGGGGATTTCATCTGCTGAGCTTTACAAATTATAATTGGACTTGTATACTATTTTTATTAGTTGATAAAATTTTTGTAGTGGGTGAAAAACCTCTCATAGAAAGAAACAAAGAATTAATTAACTACACAAACATGCAGCCAGGCGATTTCTTTCTTTTGTAAAATTTCCATGAAAGAGTTGTAGGTAGTCAAAGTAAATTGCAACATTTTTGAACATCTGAAATCTGATTTTATCACAGTTGAATTATAAGTTGGGATCACTTGATCATCAGAGATATTAACTTAGCAAGAACTTAACATTGATTAGGTAAATAACTTTATAATTGACAGTATCTAACATGTTGTGGATGAGATCATCAACAGTCGACTGTACAGTCGCCATCATAAACATTGGAGCGGTGAAAAAAATATCTGAACACGCACATACGCGATTGACAATATGGTTGTGTTCAGATATATTTAACAACCTTGAATGATCCAATGTTTATGATGGCGACTGTACCATTAATAATTTTATTTAGCAATGGGGTCACCAATAGAGGTTATCCTTATAAGTATTTAGAAAAAATACACAAACACCACATACATTTTTGCTCGAGCCAAGCATTTTGACCAACAGTGAGTGACTATTCAATCATCAAACAGACATTGCAAGCCGGTTGCTCATCTCTGAATCCCTTTAAAAATAATTCCGCATTGCCATAGCGAGCGAGTTGATAGTGATTGTAATCCCGTTCCCCATAATTGCAGTTCGGAGCGCGCCAAGGTCCGCGTGTCATTCTACCAGGGCGCGCGTCCGCAGTGCCTGTCGCCGCCGCCCGCGCAGCCCGCGCCGGACTCGCACGCGCTCTACGCCGCGCTGCTCTCGGCCGCCACCACCGTCGACATGGCCGAACACGCCGAGTACAACAGACAAATCAGGTACATACATCATCATCATCATCACTATTTCAACTGCAGGACATCCACTGCTGGACGCGTCATACACTTTTTGGTTCGCGACTCTTCTGTGGACATGGCCAAAGCTAAAGGTCTATAGCCCTTATTTTTAGTCAAGTCCACATCAGCGTGTGGAACGCCAGGCCAACTTGCGGCTCATTCGGTTTCGGTTTAAAGAATTTATTCTCATACTAGCTTTTGCCCACGACTCCGTCCGCGTAGAATTAGCAATTTGGACAGCTTATTTTTTTTATCCAATTTGCTTTTTCATCAATTACGGCTCTCCTTAGTTCCTCGATATAAAAAAATTACCCGCCCCCGCACCCCCCCGAACTCTCCCGCACACACGCGTTCACATTCAACACCGTACTCCCAAGTCAAGCGTGCCTATAGAAGTTTTACTTCAAAAACCCCCGATTTTGAAACATTCTTCCGCTCCACTCCGCTCCTATTGGTGTTAGCGTGATGATATATAGCCTATAGCGTTCCTCGATAAATGTGCTATCTAATACTGAAAGAATTTTTCAAATCGGAGCAGTAGTTCCTGAGATTAGCGCGTTCAAACAAAAAACCTGTTCGATAAATTCTTAAAATAGACGTATCTTTCTTATTTGTGAACCGATTCAAATGAAACAAACACTAAATGTTAATCCAAGAAAAAACCAACATATCAGTGAAAACCGCATCCTTCTAGGTTAAGCCGTTTCTGAGATTAGCGCGCATAAACGCACAGACAAACAGACAATAATTCTAAAAATCATTGTTTTGGGTTCTATTGTGCTAATAAATAGCCCTAGTGACAGTTTTTCTCAAATATCTTCAATGTACAGACACCGACTTGTTACAGATTTATTATATGTATAGATAGATATAGAAGAACAAAAGTACATGTTCACTAAATGAGAACTTACAAGCTATACATAATATTAATCTAAGATAGTAGTAACAAGTAACATGCAAGTAACATAATATTAATCTAAGATATGTAGTGTTATAACATGCAAGTAACATAATATTAATTTAAGATGGGTAGTAACATAACATACTTTTATATTAGGTACCTAGTAATATACTTATTACATTTATGCAATACTAAAATGCTCCTGTTTTTTTAGGGTTCCGTAGTCAACTAGGAACCCTTATAGTTTCGCCATGTCTGTCCGTCTGTCTGTCTGTCCGCGGCTAAGCTCAGAGATCGTTAGTACTAGAAAGCTGTAATTTGGCATAAATATACATATCAGTCACGCCAACAAAGTGATAAAATAAAAAATAAAAAAATAATTTTTTTTAGTGTAGCTCCCACAGGCGTAAAGGGGGGGTGATTTTTTTTTCTTGACTAATCCTATAGTGTGGGGTGTCGTTGGATAGGTCTTTTAAAACCATTGCGGGGTTGCTAACATGATTTTTCTATTCAGTGATCTGTTTGCGAAATATTCAACTTTAAAGTGAAAATTTTCATTAAAATCGAGCGTCCCCCCCCCCCTCTAAAATCTAAACTGTTAGGTGGAAAAATTTGAAAAAAATCAGAATGGTAGTAAATATATCAAATTTACTAGGAAAATTATAGCGCCTACGATTGCTTGGAAATTATGTGTAGTTTAAGAGTAAATAGTAGCCTAAGGTATAAAACATACCTAAACTTGGATGATTCCGTACACATACGAAATCCTTAGAAAAATATTACTTGATTTTTTTGTAATGGCTACGGAACCCTACCTTGTGCGTGTCCGACACGCTCTTGGCCGGTTTTATTACAAAAGGTGCTATGAAATATCAATTGTTTCGGAAACATAATTTTTAAGCAATTTCTTGAACATATTTATAGAATTTTGATTTCTGATATCTATTGGCAGATCATTATAAAGTTTCACTCTTCCATGCGTCAGCGTTCTCTTGCCGTAAAATTTTGTACGAGATTTAGAAATTTGTAAATGTTGTAGGTATTTTTTCCTTTTGCTATATTTATGTATTTTTATCTTGAATGTGATCTGTGTATGTACGTGTTTTTTTACAATTTTATGGATTATTAAGCAGGTTTTAAATGTATATAATTGTTTAAGGTGCATAATTTTTGTGTCTTTGTATATAGTAGACGGCGGGGTACGAAATGGGTAGTTAAACAGAGTTTTGATTAATTTGTTTTGTGCAATTTGTAGTCTTTTCAAATATTTAGTCGCAGCGTTACCCCACATCTCAATAAGCTATTCAAGATGGGATTTTATTAGTGAGTTATAAATAATATATTTCACGTTCTCATTTAAATACATATTAAGTTTGCTGACTCGGAGACGCTAATTTTATGTCGACAGGAGTGACTTTAGTTTCTTACGCTGTGTATAACCCGGACATAGGCTTCTCTCACTGATACCCAATCGTTGCGGTTGGAAGCGGCTTCCAAACCGCGGCGGCGACCAAACTGTTACTAAAAAGTTGATTTTAATACTGTTTATGGCCCATTATCTTGTTATCTCAATGTATAGCGCCAATTGTAGCATTGCTATGCAAAATGTACAAAAAACAGTGACAACGAAATGACGAAATAAGAAGTGACGACCGTCTTTCTGTGAGTATTTATGATCTAGTTTTACAAAACATTCAATTGGCGCATTTATCTAGTCATCAAGACACTAACTGATCAAGCACATTTGAGTTTGACTAATAACGCAACTACAGTCACGACGACTGTAACAAGAATCATTTCTTTATAGAGAGATTAACAGAGTTAATGAAAAAGTACTCTAAAAAGAAGTAGGCTTTATCAGGGATGCATCCACAAGTACGCGAAACTTCTGATATGATCAAAAACATACCTCCTTTGATACCTATCCCGAAATCAGAATGCGACGAGTGCATCACATAAAAAAGTACAATACGCAGCTAAGCTCCATTGTCAGGCTTTGTTAAACATATACAAAGCATTGAATGGGTTATTCCAAACTTAACCTGTCCTCATACACACAAAATTCATACCTACTGCTTATATGCAAAAAGTAAGGATCGTCCATGGCCAAAATAGCTTTCGTATTTGTAAGTAATGATCGATTATAGTGAAACTGCGTCATGCTAAATCAATTGTACAGAATTTTAACGACATTTTCACATTCGACAATTAGCTTACCCATTGAAGCGTAGATTGTACCAGTTGTGTTAACAGCGAGTAACTGCAATAAAATACCACCTTCTACAAATAAAGTCAACATAAACATATTTAAATTACAATGTTTTAAACTGAGTCACTTTTGTCGGGAAGTCATAGAATATTGTTAGTTAGGTTGTAGGACTTGTAGGGTTACTACTCAGTTATTGACCATGCACCAATCATTAACTAAATTTAAGAACAACCATGTCAGATGCTAACTGTCTATAATTTGCGTTTGATTAGCTACACAACTTGATTATAAGGGCATTTTCAGAAAAAAGTGTACCCTGTACTTTTTTCTAAAAACCTAACAAATTTTGGGTTATTTCTACTCAGAATCACAAGCACTATCGATTTAAGCAATAAAAAAAGTGTCCCACTTTTAATTGTCAGTTTTGTGACGCAGTTAACCATACATGTTGTATGGGCGACCGTCACAAAACTGACTAATAAATTTTGTATGGAAAATTAAGGATAATTAAGGTAAAACGGTTATTTTTTTTCTGAAAATCCCCATAAAGTAATCACAGCACAATTAGGTGAATGCCAATCAAAGGCAAATGATTAGCATTAGCACTTGACATGTTCTTCTTAAAATGGTCAAACACTGGTGCATGGGCAACAACTGGGAAGTTTACCCTCCATACGTCGGAAAATTCGCAAACATTTTTTTTAAAAACTGATTAATAAAATAGTTACGTTCTAAATGTTGTGTGTGGTTCCATTCAACGCACACATCGTTGGCCTGATACACCCTAAACACAAACATTTTTGTTTTAGCACGGAGAGCGGTTGGGACAACCCGTTCCGCCCCGACGGCGACCTGTCGCGCGAAGCTGACGAGATCGTCTCACTGATCAAAGGCGGAAAACCCATCACGCCCACGCCCACGGCCGCGCCACAGTTGCCCGTCTGCGAAGAGGACGAAAAGGAGCACGCTAACAACGTCAGCGTAAGTCGCACTACAACTACACCACCGGGATGTTAAGCCACTTGCTACGTTTCATAATTTAGCTGTACTCTTAATACAGACGTCAAAAATATTGCCATTAATAAACTCTATAGTCACTAATACCAAGGATGATATAGACTGGATTGGCAGTCGCCATAGTACGCATCGGCCGCGGTTTTTTGTAGTTCGATTATTAAATCTAGATGGCGCTGAAATATAGCCAGAGGCTTTGAAGGCAAAACAATAAGACTACAGATATTTCATATCACTGCAAATGTATTATTATGCAATATTTTTGAAAAATAATACATTTGTAGTAATATGAAACATCTGTAGTCCTATTGTTTTGCCTTCAAAGCCCCTGGCTATATTTCAGCGCCATCTAGATTTAATAATCGAACTACAAAAACCGCGGCCGGTGCGTACTATGGCGACTGCCAATCCAGTCTATATCATCCTTGCTAATACGGTCAAATTACGAACAGAGTGGCAAGGGGCTCAACAATCCCGTGTTGTGACTGTACCCCACAAATATTATGAATGGATTCAAACAAGCAAGACAGCGCGAGTTCCGACCCTGTCATATATTACAACCATCTTCATCCTGTATACATTGATGATACTACTTATCACAGTTAACACTTTGGCTGTCTCTCTTTACTAATGTTTCAAATAGATTATAATTTTTATATTTTAAACGAATTAATTCTAATATGCCGTGGTAGTCTAGTGGTTTGACCTATGGCCTCTAAAGCAAAGGGCCTGGGCTCGCACCTACGCTACGAGTATGAGTTTTTTTGATTACATTCGAAATTTACCATGACCATGAGCTTTACGGTGAAGGGAAAACATCGTGAGGAAACCTGCACACACCTACGAAGAAAATAAATCGCGAGTGTGAAGTTCCCAATCGGCACTGGGCCCGCGTGGGAACTACAGCCCAAGCCCTCTTATCCTGCCATGCAGTGGGACGTGTATAGGCTGGGATGATGATGATGAATTCTAACAGATTTGGAACGAAGCTGTGAACCGTTACGTCTATTGACTTGCAGGGCAATGCGTCTCCCTCACCCTTGATGAAAGTATCGAGTCCAGTGCAGCAGAGCACTCCGAAGGGCATGAACGGCACCAAGAACGGCGTGGGAGAGGCGCGCGCGGGCGGCGGCGGCGGCGCCGTGGAGGTGCAGCGCTCGCCGCCGCCGCAGCCGCAGCAGCCCGAGCACGTCACCATCAAGAAGAAGCCCAAGTGCAAGTGCTGCGTCGTGCAGTAACGCCCGCCGCCCGCCCGACCTCGCCCCACACCACACCGGTAATACGCTAAGCTTTTGTAACTTCATGCCGTCATCCATCCCGATTTTGGTGTTTAATCGGTGCTATTTCATTTTTACATAACTCGATGTTAACCTTGTTCGCGAAGGGTTTCAATATTTCTAATTAAATGAATAGGTTAATTTTATTATCACTTTCGGTTTTTCCGAATGTCAATTTTTATTTGTGATATTGCTATTGCATTACGAGTTTTAATTTTTTTTTCAGACCAGTGCTGTTATTTTTTAATACTAGACCCCGTTTCGATTGCATTTTATCTAACGAGTGTTTCTATCAAAATAAGGTACAAAGAAAAGTATTTATTTAATTTAGCAAGTCTCACTGTAAAAAATAAGTTTTAAAAATGACAGGTCTATACGAAGTGTTGAAGAAATATAGTTTTAACAGTTCGTGTATGGAATACTCTGATATACACTCAGACAAGATCGTCCAACTCGGGTCGAGCTTGACGGTCGCTTATTGTTGTCAAGTCCGTCGCGGCGGTGCACTGGCAGCAGTCTCGCGACCCGCCCGTCAGTTGTTAGTGTGACCAGGATATTCTCACTTGAACTACTTGCTATATTAACTTAGAGGGTACAACTAGAAATAACCTTGTGGCGGATGCTTAGGGCAATCCTTGATGTGAAAAACATTTTTCGGATTAAGTGAATGGAATCTCAGAATTGTTACTATCTTATCATCAGATCGCACGTTACCTCAAGAGACCGAAATAAAATCAGTCAAGCGAGACGTCAAATTGTTAAATTATGTGATTAGATATATGAATAAATTAAATTCACAGGCCACTCTTTTCATGTTAACATATAAAAATATTATTTTGTTAGGGGGCAATCAATAAATTACGTCACGCCAATTTTGGGACTTACTTGGGGGCCTCCTAGGTCACACTAATTAGTACGGAAATGGCAAATATTTTGTTCGTGTGCCACAAATCACCAGCTAAAGCCTCTCCTTAAATATGTGACGTAATTTACATTATGACCACTAAGATGTCAAATTTTGGAACACATAATTTATTTTAGAACTGTTACTTTAGAGTTGAATGTGTTAAATAATATTTAGACATAATTTTAATGTATATTTTTTATATGTTTATTTAAAAAAAGTATTATGAAAAGTACAGATTTTTCCTTATTATTGGATTCCTACTTACATGCGAGCGACTGCCGTAGTTGGTAGCTTTATAATAAAAGGTTAGACTGGCGGATGCGGGAACGCCGTGAGTTATTCAGCTATTATTGTAAAGCGACCACCTGTTCAACAGAGATATTTTGACATGGTTATGGTCTGGATGGTAAATGTAAATTTATCAATAAATGTTATTACTGTTGTTACAATATTGATGTATCCTTCTAAAATAATTTACGCTTGCGTCCAGTAGTGTTTTGTATACCTAAATGCTTTTTACAATGATGCAACACAAGGTAGATTTTTACCTGTTTGAGATAATATAAGTTAAATAAGCGAAATCGATCACCTACGAACCTTAAAAATAGTTTTATTCTAGGTTCAAAACGAATAGCGACTACGACGACAATCATTGACTTTCTCTTGCTGTTCTTAAGTAGAATTAAAAACAAGAAAGATCGGGTTTGAGGAAATTTTAATATTTTACTAGCAATGGTAATATACATTACATTAATATTACTGTAATTCAAACTTTACGTAATTGCGTAGATGTATTATTCAATAAGTTTTTATACACTACAGCTTAAGCTAGATTTGATTGTAACTATGAAAAATGTATGTCTAACGGTTTCGTCTAACTGACACACGTTTAAGTTGAACGAATGTACCCCATCGTTAAATTATAATTCGGAAATTTGACAACTTTAGATATGGAAATCAAACTGAAATATTTGAAAGTTAAAACGGATAAAGCTAATATTGGCGGTGTGAAGAGTGTTATATTTAAAACCATTTTCGTTAGAAGTGATAATTCATTAAAAGAAAATTAGTTTTGTACTTTTGTCGAATCGACTCTTAAAATCCGACAAAATTCTGTATTCAGTTCGCTAATTAATAGTAAACCGGTACCAATATTTTACTTTTTCCGTAATCGTAAAATTTACGATTTATTATTTTATGCGCGGCAGTTAGAGAAAAGTAAGCTGCATCAATTTTCATACATAAATGTACGAAATTTGACGTATTGTTCAATACAGTGTATCGGAAGTAGTGGCATAATGCTCACAATGCGCGCGGCAGGCGGAACGTCGCCCAGTCCGAGTGCACTGCAGTGCACGCTCCACTTAGATAATTGATATGTCGCTTGATTGATCGGACACATTCAACTATTAACGATTGGCTTGATAACATTGGCTGATAAAGATGAAATAAAATTTTAAAAGTTTTTTGCCTTTTGAACTATCTTTTCGTATACGTATGCACCTATTTGGTTTGGTCTCAATGTCAATGGTTTAATTATTTCAGTAGCAGGAATACTACTGGCGCAATCTTGTTATAAATTAAGTTATTGTGTATGATAATATGTCGAGTATTATTATTTTTATCGACTTTTCTAAGTAAAAGTTTCTGAAGTAATTTGCTGTCGATTGATGAAGTATATTCGTATCTTTTCCACTTGGACTTTTGCAGCTGGGCTAATAAAATGCTAAAAAAATGAGAGCGTTATGACCGTTGATTTCACTCGAGGAAATTGATTTAAACGTCATAACAGCAATCATCTCTTAAATCCTAAACGCAAGAGGGAACCACTGGTAAGGATTCAGTGCAGAGCTACAAACATTCGTAAAGTAGGTAGGAAATTTCAAAGTTGGATAGTGTATGTAAGTATGACGACTTTTGTTTGAATTAGGATTTATAATATTTTGTAGATGCCGAAAGAAATTTTCGAGTGGTACAGAGATTGATATAATCATTGTATAGTCGACCAAGACGCTTTACCATTTTTTGTGACAGTTCATACAACGTACAAAAATAAGGGTGATTGTCACGTCACATTGACTTATAAGTGGAAATAGTTTTCAACTGTGAGATATGACCTTAAGGTGGTAATTTTTCGGTCGATTATACTATGACACAATAGGTTGGTATGAGTGGTTATTGGCTCCGTAAGTGACAGCGTACCAGTCTTTAAATCATTATACGTTGAATTGATTGTATTTATTATTATCAACCGCAGACGTTGAATTTGAAATCACATTCGCAATCCGCATTTACGCGGATCCAATCAGCACAGCAAATCTTATTCTGGTTTTGGAAGAATTAGGGTGAACTTTGAAATATGACTATTAATAAGCTCTTTTAGAAAAATAAGTAACTGTAAGCGGCTACTGTTGTAAGTCGTAAATTTTTGGTCATAGTTCATCGCTCGTAAAATTTGCTTTCCCCTTGCACTTAAAGCAGTCGTGCCGCGGCCGTCAGAGTAGTATTACATTTTAAATGTACCTCTACGAATCGACCTAAACTTTGTCATATAAGTGGCCAATAAAGTTTCCAATTATCAATCGATCGGCGCTTGAAGGCGTTAGAAGTTGGTCATGTCTGCAATATTTTAATTGTCAACTCTACGCTAAATATTACATGTATAAAATATTACCTAGATAATTTGTCATCACATACACTAGTGCCGTTAGGGTACCTACTACTTCTTAGAATATTCAATGTCAACAGAATGTTAGCTTGTTGCTACAATTATTCAGTACGATTAAATGATCTTTTACTAAATTTGTGTACTGCTTTCACTTTTTAAATATCCTCCGTGGTCACAAGAGGGGATTATATTTTATTTACCATATCAATAGTACAGTTATTAAGTGTTTATTTGGGCACAAAGTTAATTTTATTGTAATCTCATATTCATTGTAAGTAACCAATGGGAGCTAAAGGATGGGGTTTAAAATTTAATTTAATATAAGGTTTACAAAATATGGTGCTGATATTATAAACTTTATCTTTGGTAATACTCCTGTCATATTAAAAACTTTACTGCAGAATGAACCAATAAAAATGAACTATATTTGACTGTTCATCATCGTATGCTGACTGATTGCCCTCGACTCTTAGCTCTCATTCTGACATTTTGTTAAATGCGCATTACCATTATTACCATTATTATTATAAATGTGCCTATGTATAAAATAATATTCCGATGCAGCTACTTAGATCTTTCAGTGTAAATTAGTACATAACTAAATAGTTTTTTAGTAATGTGAAAAGCACTGTCATTTATTAGGTACAACAAGTAAGCGTAATGAAGTATAAATTCCCAGTTAAACATGGTAAATAAAACTATATTTTCCCCACCAATGACACTTGCTATATAAATGTAAAGTATCATCTTGTTTCCACTTTAATTAGTGTAATAGCTGTGTATGTAAAAATAAATCAAAATGACATTATATTTGTATGAAATATTTACTTTCTGTATTATTATTATCGATCGATGAATATGTACAAATCAACTACTTTGTGTGTAATTTATTTATATTAAATATTTAAATAAGAGCTTGTTGCAAGTTTTGATGGTTGTAGTAATTATGCAAGCTAAATAATCTTCAGCGGTTTTGTAGAACACGGTATAAGTAGTGGTAGAAAGACTGAATTTCGACTTCGCTTTCGCTTAGCGCGAAGAAAAAATGCACCATTAAGTATTTTTTGAAGGGACTTTTGCTGTTAGCTTCAAGTGGCTTATACAGCTTACAAAAGGAAGGAGTTACAAGACTGGCCCTATCCACCAATTAGATTACTTCGTTTTCCTAGCCTTACCCAGTGCAGTTTTTCCTATTGGTGTTTTTTATTCTCCCACGCTGTTTAGTTACCTCGCCCAGCTGTGGCGGATGCGTAGCCTTAACATGAAGGCAACTGATCATTCTAGCTCCCACATCTTAATCAAAAAGATTGGGTGCAAATTTTGCTCTTAGAACAATTTTTGCTGACGGTTTTTAATGTTCTGGAGCCAAAATGACAAAAATATATAATTATATTAATACTAGCTGTTGCCCGCGACTCCGTCCGCGAAGAATAGGGGTAGGTTAGGTAGTAACGAGCTATTTTCCGCAACTCGAAGAATAGGGGTATAAAAAATAGCCTACAACCTATACTCAGACCTATCGAATGTAGAAAAAAAGCCGTCTCGGAGGAGTACGATAACAAACACCGTGACACAAGATTTTTATATATTATATTAGATGTTCTGAAAGGGTGAAGTAAAGTAAAAATACTTGAAAATTACACTGAAAATATGTTTATTCCGTATACATTAAAACTATTTTACATCATTATATTGTCAGTGTAGAGATATTACGAGGACATTTTACGACTAAATACATATAATTTTTCTAAAATTCAGAATCTAACTATATTTTAAGAGTTTTAAATGCAACTCTAACAAAACTAAAAATAGTTAATGTTACAATATAACTATGGCAGATTCCAAGTAAAAAAAATTTTTTTGCTGACCTTGGGCAACAAATCCATAGATGAGAAAACAATCCTAATTAGGTGCCATTCCCACTTACTTACCACGCAAATTAGGTCGTAGAAGTGAGAAAAAGCTCCCTTCCCCTAGGGAACGCCAGTCTTCGCTGTATATTATACGAAATTACAGTCCAACATCCTCGTCTTGTAATATAACAGGACATTTTAGTTAAGTTTAGGTACTTAATATTTTCCGGAATCGGCTATTCCTGTATATTGGAAAAACTTGAATAGCTCATCAAAATGTAGAATTCGAACATTTCTTGCGGCACGTTCAGTATGACACGTAGTTTTGTACGGATACACAAAGTTTAATACATAAAATAAACTTTCCAAACTTACATTCTAAATCGATTGACGATATAAAGTTACGTATAAAATATTAAAGATTAGTGTAGAGAGCCAGAACATTATTTTCATAATATTAACTTCTGGATATTTCTACAGCCTTGTTAAGTATTAGAGATACATCCATTGGCGGAAAATTTTGCAGGAGTTTGACGTTGGACGCGAAATCACTATTGAGCAAATTTTCTTCCACTAATCTGCAACAATAACGGGAGACGGGTAAGTTGAGATACTAATATGATTGATAAGTTTGTATGCATAAAATGAAAACAAAAAAAAGGATAATTTAAGTAGTAATGTGAATACGTACAAAATCATTGCACAGCAAATATGAATTAAAAAATCAAATCTCATTGAATCCGCGAATAGAGAATCCCATATCCTCTCCACGTCCGGCAAGGAAAATTCTTGTGAGAGCAACAATGTGATCCACCTGAAAAACCTTTAAACTTTAGTGCCTTTAATACAGAGCCTTGGAAAGTATTTCACTTCAAGGACTTCAATTACTAGATAAAGATAACAACATAACAATGGTAGGCATAGTAGGTACGGTTACTACAGTTAGCATCCAGTATATCGGAGCAGCCAAGATTGAGGACATCTTACTAGGTACCTAACTGAACAGGTATTATAAGTGTAGATATAAATTTTGCATGGGTGTTTTTTACATAACTTTAATGAAGAATTTTAGGGAATTCCCATGAGGAAATAGGAAATCGTGACCTGGTTCACTGGAGCGTAGCTGCAAGTAAAAGCTAGTTTTTTGATATATTTTTGAGCGCTTTGCAGACTCGATGTACCTATCTGACGTTGATTGTACAGTCAAGTGCAAAAATAAGTATCTATTCGAACCACTCAAAAATATGTTACTACGGCCTTATTGCGTCGGAATAAGAGTATGTGGTACTTATTTTTGAAACTTTGAATAAGTTCATATTTTTACACTTGACTGTACCTACATCATATATGAAAGATAAAACCAGACTTGAATTTGAAACTTACCTAAAACTGTAATATTGGGGCCGAAGTTCCTGTACTTCCATTCGCTGCCAAACCTGAAGTCCATTCTTTTTCACACAATCGCATAGTCTGGTCATCATATAGTTAATACCGCTCTCAGTTTCGTCCAGGGTTCGAATGAAGAAATCACGAATTTCTGACATTAAATTCGTAAAGCAAAAAAAGCAATCTGCTTCGGCATGTTCTGAAATATGACGTACATATTTGTAAAGTGCAAAGAAAAATAACACCAACTTGTTACATTCGCCCTCGAGGCAAGGTTGTGGAACTTGTGGATAGATGCCATTTAAATCAATACCAAAAATTTTATTCTATTAGGCCGCAAAGGTCTCATTTAAATGTCTTTTTCTATCCTTTCGGCTCTCTGAGGGAGTACATTGGAGGAAAGGTAATAGTGACGTGAGAACATTTGAAGACGTGAATGGATGAAGGGGGTATGTACTTTTTAGATTTTCGGTTTTATGTTATATATGAAGGTGCTAAGTCATAAATTATGACTTGGCAAAAATGTACATACTCCCTTCATCCATTCACGTCTTCATTTCTGTTGGGCGACCCGGAGAGTGAGAGAAACGAGATTTAGGTGTGCAAACCTCGCAGTTAGTACACCTTTACCGTATGCGTGATTACTGACGTCAATTAGGGTAAACTACCCAGTTATTGCCTATGCACCAGTGATTGAGCACTTTAAGAAAAACACTGTCAAGTGCTGTCTATCATTTGCTGCACAACTTTATTATAAAGTAATCACGCCACCATTTAGTGAATGCTAATCAAACACAAATGATAAACCGGTATTTTAAATGGTACAGAATTTTTTTTTATGAGGAAATTTTGGCTTTTTTTCATACTCAGAATCACGAGCAATTAAATTAAACGGGGAATCGAGTTGTTATTACGGCGCACGGCGAGTTGTTACTAAGGTACTCACGTCTGTACTCCGAGTTGGGGTCAGTCGCGAAGGTGTGGTAAATGGGTCCGATGATCTCGTTCATGCCCTGCACGTACCCCTGGCCGGGGTTCAGCTTGGCGTAGAGGAACAGCAGCCGCTCCACCACCTCCCAGTGCGCCTCGCAGCCCTCGCGCAGCGGCGCGTAGTCCCCGTGCGGCTGGCTGTCCGAACGACGGATCTCGTTGCTCAACTGGATAAAGTATGCAAACATTATCAAACCTACCTTCCTTGGCATCAGGCATAAAAGAATATATACCCTGGTGGTTTGACCTATGGTCTCTTAAGCACAGCTTTGAGCCCGGGATCGCACCTTTGAATTTTACGGGATTTATGTGCGAAATTACGTGTGAAATTCACCATGAGCTTTACGGTGAAGGAAAACATTGTGAGGAAACCTGCATGTACTAGAAAATAAATTCAATGGTGTGTGAAGTTAAAGTTACCAATCCGCACTGGGTCCGCATGGGTACTACTGTACAGTCCAAGCCTCCTCATTCTTAGAGGCCTGTGACCAGCAGTGAATGTGACGTATATAGGCTGGGATGATGATGATGATAACCTTAGGCATATTATTACATAATAGGGTATTTGATAATGATAAAGAATTAATCGATTGACGTAGGTACGTAAGTACGGACGTATTGATTCATGAGCCGTTGAAATACGCTCTCATAGATTTTGAGAGCAATAGTGATCTGTAGCGTCACCTATTTGCCAACTCAATCGACTGACTATTTATATTTTTCGAAGCAACCAAACACCTAATTTTGCAGGTAGGTAATTGAAAATTGATCTAGTTTTCAGGGCTAAAATAAGTTTTTAATAAGAGTTCCGTCTAGGAGTTTCCGTTTAATCATGCCAACTATGGGGTACATGTCACTATGCATCAGATTCGCCACAGGCTTTTAATAGACGCTATAATCATTAATCACTTATCTGCGCAGCCGGCTCACTGCCACCGATGTCAGGAGCAGTAACAAAGTACATTTTGGAGTGACAACTAACAGAGAAGAGTTTCACTGGGTAAATGACAACGATAGCAGAGCGATCGATCCGGTGGAAAAATACTCTATTTTATAGAGTGCCAGACAGAACACTGCCGTAATTCCATAATATGGTCCTCGCACTGCTCTCCGCTCTGTTCAGTGCACTGCCGCAATGTTGCCTTGAACAGACTGCTCTACTCACTCCGGTGCCCCACAAAACGTACAAGAGGGAGCCCCTGTGCATTGCAGTAAACGTACTCACGCTACGTCTTTGTCTCCTTACCTCTCCCATGCCACTTTAGCGACAATATTTAGAATATGCTACCGATAGATCAGCTCCTAAGTACCTGAGATGAGACTGAATTTTGTGAGGTATTTATTTACGCGTATGCATGGAAAATAAGCTTTATTTCTTTCACTTACGAATCTCCTTCCCTATGTCCTTAGAGGCGCATGGCGTGCAAGGAAAATGATTCTCATCTGTTTATCCCGCCCTAGCATACGCGCATAGTAATTCTCTTTTACATCGAAGATCTATTATGGTACAACTAGCTTTTTCCCGCGACTTCGTCCACGCACAATTTTTTTTATAGACAACTTCCGATTTCTATCCAACAGTTGTTTTCGTAATCAGCTACCTGTTAAACCATTGCATCAATACCCATGTTGATTTTCAGACTTTGTTACCTCATTTCCCCCTTTTAAGGATTGAATTCTGAAAAAACCTGAAACCCGTGTTTACTTATTTATCGTTAGGAGTACTCCTGTGAAGTTTCGAATAAAATAGTCAAACTAATCTTGTTTCCCCATAAAAACTTTGGACCCCCGTTCCACCCCCTTAGGGGGTGAATATTGAAAAATCCTTTCTTAGTGCACCCCTACACCTTCTAAGGAACCTACGTGTCAAATTTGGAATTGCTAGGCCCAGCGGTTTGGGCTGTGCGTTGATATGTCAGTCAGTCAGTCAGTTTCTTCTTTTATATGTTTAGATATGTATCTATGATCAACATAACATGTCAAAATACAATTAACGAGTTAATGAAATAAATGAATACCTACCTTAGCTACACCCAAGCCGCGTCGTTCTAGAGTAGAATACCTGAGCATTGATTGTTCAACTCGCTTGTGCAATCGTTTCACACCATTGCTGTTAACAATCTGTAAGTATCAAAACATAAATAGCTTAATATTATGTTCTTAAAATATAGAAACATCAGTCGTTTAAAATTAGTTGTGGTCAATTTTAGTTATGCTACTAATTATGCAAGGCCAGTATCACGTTAGTATACATAAATGGGTGTATCAACTTTTTAGTAGCACCCATTGCTATGGTTACACAAATTTTGTTTCTTGGAAAACCTAAGCGTTTTTGTATGAAACATTATGAAAATTCACTTGGACAACCAGGGACAGAGTAAACAACACAAAAAAGTGATTCACCCAAATATTTGAGAGCTTGAAGTTGCCTAATGTAGTGTTTTTTCTTAATATAATCGGGATACTTATTTATCAGGGGGCATGGCCGCCGCGTCGTGCTTCCACCAAGCCGAGCATTGCCTTACTATTCTTTATCAAAGCAACTTAATGGCAGTTATGACCTCCTTGTTATACCATTGTAGTGCATAAAGCCAGAAGTTAAAATTTTTAGTATCAAGAGGACAGACTATACCTGACTATATTTTATTATGCCTAATACCCTACACCACTTTACCTCACCCCATCATACCTTATAAAGCATTTTGTATGGAATCAATCACTAAAATTAAAACTTATATTAATTAAAGGAGAAAAAATTACTTTGAGACTGATTTTTTTATATTTTATGTTTTTGATGGGAAATATATTAGGTACATCTTACATTTACCTCGGGGCATGGGAATTCTGTTGCTGATTGAAAAAATGATATATCAGGGCACAGCCGTCTCACATCTTTATCAATTTGTAACAAAACTTCATTGTCTTTAAAATAAGTACTCCATGAGCTGTCAGGGCTGATGTTTAGAGGGTGATCGCTAGGGCCACCCGGGGAGACAATGATCTCATCTGTAAAAGTAGATAAATATATATATGAACTATAGTTAAATGCTTAAGCAACCACAAGTTAATATATTGTTTCAAAAGACTCACTTATATACTGATTGTAGAGTTGTCGCTTTGTGAAAAGTGTTGTCTCCCAATTGTTCTTGTCTGGAGGAATGTAGTGCAATAATATCTTCCATACAAGTGATCGCAAGCCCTTATCTTCAGGGATTCCTGACAAATAATAAATAATTAATGTGCTAGGTAATTATTAAACAAAAATAGAATAAACATTATTATCAAGTTAATATTATTATGAAAATAATCACCATTAAATGCCAATTTGCGAAGAGCATCAATGTTAATTATATCATTACCAAGTATTTCTTCAAAATGTTTAATCCTGTAAAAATAATAATGAATTGTTAATGTATATTAGCCTGCAAAATTCATTGTTGTATTTTATGAATGTGTGATATCATGCGACACAACATATCTTGTAGTACCAAATCAAACTTTTGACATAGGTAGTTTATATTAGACCAAATACACAGATAAAAGTATAAAACTATATAAAGTATACAGTCAAATACACAATGTCATTATATCAATATTATATTGTATTGGTTTGCTGTAATGGTGTGTAAATAAAAAGAATAAATAAATCAATCAATTTTCCCTGTACTGCCTCCCTTTGGAAATTAGATGAAAATAATGTAACTATGTCTTATAGTAGTTGACTGTACTTGGAATTCAACAAATGAGGTCCAAAATTTTTATTTTTATGGAGTAGACTAGCTAATGCCCGCTGTGGTAGATTGAAATGTGTTTTCCCGTGGGAATGAGATATTTTCCCATGGTAAAAAGTAGTCTTATGTCACTCTCCTTCCCTTCAACTATGTCCATACAAAAAATCACGGCAATCCGTAGCTCAGTTTCGACGTGAAAGAAGGCAAACAAGCAAACAAATGCACTTTCACATTTATAATATTAGTATGGATAATTCAACCTGTAACCCCTAATTTATATATAACTTCTTTTTAATTACGGGGACATGTGGGAGAATTGCATATAGATTATCATTGCAGTGGTACAAGCAGCAATAGACCTTAATCTCAACCAACCTTTCTTTGTATTCTCATTGTAACATTTAGATACTTTTCAATAATTAAGCATTTGAGTGAACCAAGACCGCGGAAGAATTAAAATTTCAACCTTTATCGAGCATTCAAAAGGTTGCTGCAAGTTGTTACCAGCTATAAGATAAGAGCACAGCATAAGAAGTACGCCCCACAAAAGTATGATAACAAATAACATAAACCAACAATGGCCCTTGCTTATTAGCAAAACAAAAGAACAATCTACACAAGAAAAAGTCATAATTACCTCGCTCTATGTAAACTCATTTTTTGGACAATTGATAAATAGGTATAATATAACTTAAATGCACTTCATGATCTTGATTATTTTTATGGCTTGCTCCACTTGCTGTGCTGTGCTGTTTATTTAATCTGTGTTTAATTGACTGACGTCGACGTGCGTGACGTAGAAAGTGTTGCCACCTTATTTACGGAAGTCGCCAGTTTGTAGGAAGTCTGATCGGACACCATAATGAATGGAAAACTACCAAAAAAAACTTCACTAAAGGGCGTTAATTCGAGCGTTTCAACCGCCTCATTTATCTGTTCACATATTATAAATAAATTATAATATAACACATGACTGTAGATTTTGATGGGGTGGGAACCGTCAAATGGGGGAAAATAAGACTGGTGTGTAGGTATCACAGGACAAAACGTAGCGTAAATTTGATCAAATGTGATGGAAACACCATTAAAAATATTCCTGTCAGGCTGTCAGTTTGCTGTCAACTCGTCCGCGGGACAGCACAGATATCGCAAAAAGTTACTTTTAGGGTTCCGTACCTCAAAAGGAAAAAACGGAACCCTTATAGGATCACTTTGTTGTCCGTCCGTCCGTCTGTCCAGATCCTTTTTCTCAGGAACGCGTGGAGGTATCAAGCTGAAATTTATATCAAATACTCAGGTCTTGTCTCAGAGGCCCTACCACGAAGTGCATAATTCGAACTTCGTTTCGTGCCGTCCCGCTCACACTAATATGATTTGACACGAGAGTGAGAGGGATAATGCGATGCAAACTTCGATTTTCGGATTTCGTGGTAGCGCCTCTGATCTTGTCACTTGGAGCTGTGAAAAAATCAAACTTCTAAGCCAACGCAATCAAAAGATACAGCCGTTTATGCCGCAAATTTTCGACACCCGCAAGGGAATCAACACCTACAGGGTACTTGCCGTGAACTCGGAATCTTGAAATTTGGTACGAAGCAAGGTCTTATAGCACAGATAAAGGAAAAATTGCGAAAAGCATATTTTTTTTGTCTGTCTGTCTATATCAGTAACCAATCTATTGAGTGATAGTTTGGATTTAACATTACTCCAATAATGCAAACCTTCGCGAAAAAAAAGTTATTTTAGTAAAGGTGTGTTAATATTTGGCTAAATTGGCTAAGTAAAGTTTTTTGAAGAGGTGCTAAATATATTTTTTTTCGACAGTAGTCGTCTTCTAGACCGAGAAACTGCAGCTGTTTTATTTTTATCTCCTATTGTTTACTGGAAATATTTTTTTAAGTGTTCGAGATGACATTTGTGAGATTTAATGGCTGACAAGCGATTCATGCTCAGTACTTAGTAGAAAAAGAAAAAAAAACGAAGCCAATTGTCAATGTCAAATGAAATCTAACCGTTTGCGTTTCGTTTACTTTGCATTGTCCAAAAAGCAGTTCCAAAATAATGATCGAAAATATTCAATCGTGGTTTAATTATCGTGCATAATTCGTGGAGAAATGCGGTAAAATTGAAAATCCGGATTTTGTGCGGAGGTCGTTAAAAATAGTCCAAAACGCAAAGCAAACGAAATGCAAACGGTTTGACATGGACAAAAGTGACAGATGACTTCGTTTTTTTTTCTGTTTCTACTAGGTACTGAGCACGAACGGCTTGTCAGCCATTAAATCTCACAAATGTCAACTCGAACACTTAAAAAAATATTTCCAGTAAACAATAGGAGATAAAAATAAAACAGCTGCAGTTTCTCGATCTACAGAACGCCGACTGTCGAAAAAAAATATAATTAGCACATCTTAAAAAAACTTTACTTAGCCAAATACTACAGACTACAGATTTTTGTATTTTTTAGTAGTTATTATAATTGTTACTAGATAACAACATCTTTATCATAACAATTACAAAAAACCAAGATGGTTATTTTATGTCTTGATATTTTTTTTAATAAACTTGTTCCATGTTAATTAACGCACACTTGCCTAATCACCTTAGTACATTTTTTTAGCCTCCTAAGTTCCTTATTTAGCAGTGTAATGTTGCATGCAAAACGAAAATTATGTAAAGAAAGACTGTAAAATGGCAACAAGAAAACCAGTTGCCAGCAAGCAAAACGCCAGAAAAAATCAAACATAGTCCGAAAAGTCGCTTGATTCAGCGACTAAGAGAAAGATCGAATATATTTAGCGTTGCATAACTATCGATAGTTTACCTTGAAAAATAGTCACAATATCGATAGGCCTATCGATAGTAATTTCAGATCAATACTAATTGATAGACATCAATACTATCGATACTACCAATAGTATCGATAGTATCGATAGTATCGATAAAAGCAATACTATCGATAGTATCGATACTATTCGATTACCAAAAACCAAAAACCAAAAATGAAGCAGATCTGGGGTTTTAAAGAAATGGACTGTATCTAATAACTAATATTTCCGAAAATTTAGCCCTGTGAGGTCCAGGAAAACACTCACCTTCTTACTGGTGTGTCGAAGCTTGGTATCAGCCAGGTACAGGGCCACTGGACTTTATATCGCGCTGGCCAGGCTTACCTTACGGTCCTTGGGTTACCTGCTACCTAGGCTAAACCACACGCGAAGAAATCGAAGCAGGTGTGTTTTTGTGAAATCCACAAGGCACTACACGACACGAGAGGCGAAACTACCTTGTACGGTACGAGAGGCGAAACTATACTTTTACGAGAGAGAGGCGAAACTAGACGGATTAGATTGATGTCTATCAATCAATAGTATTGGTCTGAAATGACTATCGATACTATCGATATTATCGATACTATCGATAGGCCTATCGATATTGTGTGTGACTATTTTTCGAGGTCACGATAGTATTGCCGATACTATCGATAGTTCGATCTATTGTTGGCAACGCTAGATATTCGGATAGTCAAACGTGCCGAGCCGACAACACTGATTGTTTATTTTATTCAGTGCTGCCATGCCAAATCACCAAAACCGATAGTGTTATCCAGTACAATATTATCATTTTTAATTTAGCTATACTTTCAGTAAAATGAATGAATTAGACTCCGAAAAAAGGTTGTTGTTAAAAGAGTCTAGAAATAAAAATAAAACCGTGCTAAGCGAATCGGATTGCCGCATCGACCAACGGTTCTGTACCACAGAATAAAGTAACCAGTACAACATAATATAATATGTATAGCAAATTATTTTTCTCAAACATGCTATGAAATATTGACGTTATGTTCCTTAAAATACGCCACGAACTGTCACGTTGCAGGTGCGGCTAGACGAGAGGTCAATAATGGAATTTCATACAACATTGCTGGCCAAGGCCAGCAAAGTGATCGTCTATTGTTTTATGTGACACAGCACCATGACGCTTAATAGGTCGACGTGGTCGACGTGGATGGATGGATGGACGGACGGATGGACGGACGGACGGACGGACGGACGGACGGAGGGATGGATGGATGTTGATGGATGTTGGTTGATGGATGTTGATGGATGTTGGTTGATGGATGTTGGTTAATGGATGTTGATGGATGTTGATGGATGTTGATGGATGTTGGTTGATGGTTGTTGATGGATGTTGATGGATGTTGATGGATGTTGATGGATGTTGGTTGATGGATGTTGATGTATGTTGATGGATGTTGATGGATGTTGATGGATGTTGATGGATGTTGGTTGATGGATGTTGATGGATGTTGGTTGATGGTTGTTGATGGATGTTGATGGATGTTGATGGATGTTGATGGATGTTGATTGATGGATGTTGATGGATGTTGATGGATGTTGATGGATGTTGATGGTTGTTGATGGATGTTGATGGATGGATGGATGGATGGATGTTGATGGATGTTCTTGTTCATGGATGTTGACGGATGTTGATGGATGTTGATGGAAGTTGATGGATGTTGATGATGTTGTTGGTGATGGTGATGGTGATGGTGATGGTGATGGTGATGATGATGGCGGTGATGATGGTGGTGATGATGATAATGCATGTTTGAGAAAAACTCTATACAAGCCTTGGCCACGAACAGGGATTGCCGGCCTCGTATCTCTAGATGGCCTCGTTAACACTCGGCCATCTATAACTACTCGGCCGGCAATCCCCTATTTCGCGGCCGCTGCAGTAATGTACTATAATTTAGAACCAATTTATTTCTTATCGCACATTTTTTCGATGTTAAAGTAAGTACAGTCGACTACAAAAAGATCGATACCGCCAAAGTTACAAAGATATGTATACACACCTTTATTGACTTAACATTAAGGTCGTGTATACATATTTTTGTAACTTTGGCCGTATCGATTTTTTTGTAGTCGACTGTACATGTTATTATTCAGACGTGTAATGACGGTGCCAGGAAACGTTAAATATCTAAAATAACGTTATTAAAATATTTCACAGTTCTCTGTATAAAATTTTGTTAGGAACTAAAACGAAACGAGAAGAACGATTACAAAACTAGTATTATAATTTATAATAGTTGCAGGAAGCAGCTGTACGTGCTATGTGGGTAACAGAAATATCGCAAGGCATGAATTTACAATTATTCTGAGGAGCTAGGTAAATTTAAGTAGGTACCTAAGTACCTACCTAGTCACTTGTAACATCAGACAGTTGTATAAGTATACTTAAGTATATTTGTCAAACAGATTCAAGTATGGATCAAATAACGGTAGGTACTTTATTCTAACAAACGTCAAGCTGTTTATGCAGCGGCGCTTCCGTCGTGGAATGCACGTAGCTATTGAGAAAGGTCTACCAAAAAGACGGGAACTATTCGGACTATTCCCGAGTTCTATTTGTAAGGTGAGCAGTTTAATTTTTATTTAAGTTAAATTAATTATGTGTACAACTGAATAAGTAGGTACCTAATGATTGTAATTTCGTACCTATCGAAAAATATAAGATTCGTGAAAAAAGTTTCAATTTCAACTTATTTAACACCAAACGATATTTTGGTATGCTTTGCCTAAACTAGGTACTTACTTACCTGTCTCTCGCTCTTAGTACAGAAGATAAAATATATCTTCACTTACCGACGAGATTTTGCTGTGATAGAAAATATATTTTTCATCATCCTTCAAATTTTCAAATTCCTCTAGTTTTAATAACTGAAAAAGATAAAAGTGGGTAAGTACCTAAGTAATTAGTATTTAAACCTAAAATAACAAAAAATAATTACTTATAATGTGGGTAAGATTGGCTTGAACCTTAAGTAGGTAGCAGTAACGTCAGTAACGTGGCCGACAACTAATCGAAATAAGGCGATATAAATCGCCTAAATCGTTCTGAATCCAAAAAATCCTAATTACTTACCTAGGTAATTTTAGTATTTCTGGGTCCCCAAAAGGTTGAGGACCCTGAGATCTCTAGCCCGCGTACTTATCGTAAAGACAGAACCGTATCAAAATGGAGGTAAGAAATATGACTTTTCATGAAATTAGGTAGGTACCTACTGTATGCTTAGTATAAGTTTTCCTTCACTTCAATACTTCTCGATCGCGTTTACGTAAAAATTTCAATTCTATGGAAACATGTAAGCGCGCGTGCGGAGACGCTCTCCATGTTTCCCTAGTAATTGATTTTTTTACGTAAACGCGATCGAGAAGTATTTTGGTGAAGTAAAACTTATACTAAGCGTACTGAATGTAAATGAGTTCAATATTTCATATTGGGTCAGTTTGGGGAGATTTCACACTTAACACAATAGAGAAAGTTGTTTTGCTGCATCGTCGTCGATTTTCGAGCTAAGAAAAATTACATTTTCTTTCTAAACTCTTACCGCAAGTGGGAGGTGAACTCAATCTTTTTATAAAATACTTAATCGGAAACAGAGTTGTTCCAACGATTGATGTAAAAAAATGTTGGAATCCTAAAAAAGGAAAATGTCTCAAGGAAAATGACTGGCTAACTCTCTGCTAATACTTATAGGATTTTTATTTGAGTATAGGTACAAAATCTTTCAATAGGTAACTTACTTACAGCAATAATTTTTCCTGACTTGAAAATACACGCAATGGTTCTTAAAAACAAACTTTTCTATAGGTAGGTACCTACTTAACTTAGCTCTTATAGTTTTGACTTCCCCATACTGACCCATTTGGAATGCTTACTCTGTAGGCCTACTTATAGCAAAACTGTAATAACGGTTGAGATAAACAGATTTTCTTCAATCACCATCACTGTATTAGGTAGTTAACACAAGAGTCACATCTGTAACGAACGCCAAAGCACCGAAGATTGACACAACTCCTTTATTTAAAATAAATTCTGATTCCACCATCTCGTTATCTGACAATATCCAAAATGCTATGCCTGCACAGACAATGTTTAGTGTGACTGCCGTCACAAGAAGAATAACCGAAAGCGTTTTATCACCGGCCATCAAGAAGCCTGTCTCCAGAAGAAGGCCGAAGGTTAAAATTATATGGCTACCGAATGTTCCGTTAAAAATGAAACGTGTTATTGAAAGCGGTTCTTCACATTCAGAACTATAGTATAAACCCAAAATCATTATTGACATAGCCAAACCACGGAGCATCATTAGTATTAGATTAAACGCCATTCTAAATTGGATCCAAATTTAACTTAATAAAGTTTCTTCATGATATAACGTTAAATAGTTTTACGATAATAGTTACCATTATTTTTTGGCTTATTTGCAGTTGTCTTCTTGCGACATTCGTTCACTCAATTTCAGTCCAAAGAGAATATAAATAACTACGATCCACTCAAGATATACCCATAAGTACCTACATGCAACTTTTCAAAATGATATAAAAGAAGGTTTCACTCATCTGAGTAAATCTTATTATTTATTTAAAATATGGCTTCTGTCCTATTTTAGGACAATTTCGCCAGTGTCAAAGTAAGCTTAAATAGAGTAAATCTTATTAAATGTTTTGTGTACAGTTTAATTTCATTGATTATGTCAGGTTTAGCTATAGGTATTTTTGTTGTACATAAGTACAACTATTTCTATTCATTACAATTCTGACACATTTTTCAACGATTAACTAATTTTAATTTCTTCAAGACCTGATCTGTAAGTATAGAGAGAACTAGAAAGGTGTAGGTGAAAACATCCCACCTGCCTGCCTGCTTTTTAGGGTTTTTACACTGGAATTATTTATTAAAAAAATCTTAGTTTCTTCATCATTGCTGGTTGGTATACGCCCTATCTTCTGCCTATAAAAGCGCGACTGAGGATGCCATCTTAAAATCAGTCTTCTTTGACATTGTTTGACACGAGTTTTTACGTTACACATTTTAAAACTTAAAATGTGTATTATATACTTAGTTTTGACTTGTTTTATGTTGGGATTAGCAGTTTGCGGCCGCAACAGTTCTAAACCATGGTTGGATTACTGTTCTCACCCGGATTGTTCGCTGAAGAACCAGCACACGATGTGCGCGGCGGGCAACAAGCAGAGCCCGCGGCTGTACGCGTCCGGCATGACCACGTGGATGCGGTTCCAGCTCCTGCTGCTGCACAACCGGCACCGCGACAACATCGCCATGGGGCTGGAGGCCGGACAGCCGCCCGCCGCCAACATGCGCAAGATGTACTGGGACTACGAGCTAGAGGAGATGGCGGAGGTGTGGGCGCGCCAATGCCAGAAAAGACATGATGAATGTAGAAACACTATCAGGTTCAACGTTCTACAAAATATGGACGTGCGCCCTATCGTGGCGAGAGTAACGGAAGCTCAATTGTTGGCGGACGCGGTTGGGGCCTGGTTTTCGGGATCTAGGGTCTTACCTCAAGAACACGTTTGGTCGTTCAAGTTGAGCAATTGCAGTGCTCCGGGCGGTTGCAACTATCACTGGTATTCGGCCGCAGCTTGGGCTTCTACCTGGCGTCTAGGTTGCTCCCAGTCACTTTGTACTGTGAAAAGACGTTCTTGTGCTCTCTTCCGTAGGCGTCGCCATGGCCTAAGGCGACATGCCGTAAAAGACAACATGATAAATTTAACTAGAACAACAAGTAGCCCAAACCTATTACGCCGAACAAAATTTATGACAACTAAGCTACCTTTAGCATTAGACGATTTTGCTACCACTTTGAAATCAAATAATAGGGAGTCTCCATTACATCGTGGAGTTTTAGAAATGGAGAATGGTGACAAAAATCGAAGAGATCCTAAAATTGTAGCGTTTACATTTTGTAATTACGGACCTGCCGGTAATATCGATGGTTTTCCTATTTACGAGTCGGGAACGTCGTGCAGTAACTGCCCACAAGGCACGCAGTGTGGAGACCGCACGCACAGAGCCCTGTGTTCCGTTCTTGGCGACCCTGACGGAAAAACAGTGCTTTAATACAGTTTATTATAAAGTAACTGCCATGTTTTAATTGTCTCCTATACCTATACCCAATGCGTGAACATACGCAACGCAACGTAACGCATTCGCTGCCGGCTGTCAGACTCGAGACTTCTTCTGTACCTCTACCATGAGTTTACACTAGTTCGGTGACCGTACTCGCTAGCGACTGCGTAAATGATTTGTATGGAGAATTGTACTTCCGTAAGTGACCGCTAGAGGCGCTGTACAATTCTCCATACAAATAATTTACGCCGTCGCTAGCGAGTACGGTCACGTAAACTAGTGTAAACTCATGGTATAGGTACTGGTGCCACAAACTCACATGTGCGTTTAAATTACTGCCGAACTATGACAGTCAGTGGCACTAGGCGAAAGTCACGAAAACGCGTAGGTATACCTATTTGCTATGGCTATGCTATCTCGGCAGTGAGTGTGTTAAACCTTCATATACACGAAGTGAGAGATATCATATGAGCTTCGTTAAATTGCGGCGCCTCGTGGCTATGGGTTTATAAGTGATCGATCATCGACGACCTGTATCGCAACTCGTCCACACCATCTAAATATTACCTTTACCTAACATTTTTAGAGTTTTGTAGCCAAAATGGCAAAAATTAGCAAGGAAATAAGGTTATGTACATTATTTTGGTTTCATAAGTATTAGTTCATATTTTTTACAAACCGTTTGTTCAATAAAAAGACTCATCAAGATTGTTTACCCTATTTCTAAAGCTAAAAAAAACGAAGTATAGTCCCAGGCATTTTACTTGCAAACTTTTACAAGTTTTATAACAGCTAATGCATGTAAATGAAATTGACATGGCAGATGTTTTTGTTAACTGTTACTAGTTTTTGATGTCAATATATATGTATACCTACTTACATACATATTATAAAACCTCTGTGATGGAGGTCCAGGTGAATACGATGTGCATGATATTAATTAAGTAAGTGTTAGGTGCTAATGCAGATGCTATTGTGCAAGTCGTGAATGTCGCGATGTTTGCTGCTGAGCGACGGCAATGCCTATCAAGTATAATTTATGTAAGCGAATGTTGACATTGGCAACCGATACGCTAGCCAAGCAGAGCCCCATAATTTAGGTCAACAGGGCCGTTGTCTGCATAAATCTTTATAACACCTTGTAGAAGCTTAAAACGAGGCAGGGGCAGAAAGGGTGTTGATAATCAATATCGCGCTCACTCATTAGTCGCATTAAGCTTGCAGCTATGGTTATGGTAGTTATTCACAGCCACTGTTTTTTTATTGAGTAAGAACATTTGTAATAAAGCTTAAGGCTTAGAGCACCCATGAATCGATAAAAGATATCGTTGTATTTAATTGATTTCGCTTTTACTCACACCTTCGCTTCCGTGAACCACACCTAACGGGATTTTACTTAGGAATAAGTAATATAAATATCCATAGGAATTCCCAAAAAATACCTACTTAGTGGTCTTCATTCACGTTTAATTTAGAAGAACCGTACAATATGCCAAAGTCATGTTTTTGGACTTAGCGTTTGAGATTTAAGGATTTTAGTAGGTATGTACAAATCCGATCAGGTGGGAACATCGAAATAACGAAATAACGAACGGTGGTGCTGGTTAGCTTGATGTTCTTCCATAGATCCAGCTATCTACTCACCAAATTACATCCAAGTCTGTATCGACGTTTTAGCGTTTCAAAGAGCAACAAACATTATCTATAGACGTATAGCACACATATAGTGTGTATGTACACACTCCCAAACATTGGCATTAATTTATAATAATAAGTAGTATTAAGTAGGAAGGATAGGACAGAATTAAATTGATACCAAAGTCAACATGTTTCAGTGTGTTTAATTATCATCATAAGGTTATATTATATTATTACTAGCTGGCCCCGCAAACATTGTTTTGCCATATCACCTAGGGGTATAAAAAATATTTTTCACCTCACTAGCTCGGAAAGCCCTTTTTGTTTGTTTGACATCTATTGAGAAAATCGCTTTTTATCCACAAGTGAAGAAAGAGTTTTGACATTTGAAGGCAGCTTAAGTGATATTTGACAGCTAACAAAACGTAAAACGTTAAAAGTGCTGAATTTTTAACATCACAATTAATGAATTGCATCGAGTAAAAAACACTAAATACAGTCTTACAACTTTATTTTAATTCATAAATATCAGCATTCAACATTAACCTTCATTCTTGTTGTAAAAACGGATAAAATGTTCTGACAGTCCAAGTAAGTCGATGTGCGATCAAAACGCATCCGAAATAATAAAAAAAAACTTAAGTCAAAACGGTATACAATTTAACAGTAATACAGTTTGCTCGTATCTCAAAATCGATAATCTGGCTAATTGAACTTTACTCTATGTGCAATAAAGTTCAGTTTGGTTTATTCATTAATTGGAGATACGAGTTTTTTCAAAGTAGTGACGATATGTCGGTATTGGAATAGTTCCATAAAGACTGGATTTGCTTAGGCTATTTTGCATTATTTTTGATTTTACCAATATTTCTATAAGTACTTCAAAATTATTGTATTGACAAAGAGGTAAATAAATAATAATTGATAGTACAAACCCTTTTTCTTATTTTCCTCGCTGTAGTGAGGTGAAAAGTTTTGTGTTATACACGGGTGAAAAGTTATTTTACGTCTCGTGTGTTGAAGCACTCGCTATCGAAAGAATTCTATTTTTGAACCACTCGCTTCGCTCGTGGTCAATCATAGAATCCTTTCGATAGCTCGTGTTTCAAAATGAACACTCGCAGTTAAAATACAACTTTCCCCCCTTGTATAACAAATAACTATTTCACCTCACTAGCTCGGAAAGCCCTTTTTGTTTGTTTGACATCTATTGAGAAAATCGCTTTTTATCCACAAGTGAAGAAAGAGTTTTGACATTTGAAGGCAGCTTAAGTGATATTTGACAGCTAACAAAACGTAAAACGTTAAAAGTGCTGAATTTTTAACATCACAATTAATGAATTGCATCGAGTAAAAAACACTAAATACAGTTTTACAACTTTATTTTAATTCATAAATATCAGCATTCAACATTAACCTTCATTCTTGTTGTAAAAACGGATAAAAAGTTCTGACAG